>JAZAYU010000381.1:212792-440267 GCA_038501625.1 Corbicula japonica | reverse complement strand
AAGGTCAGAGGAATAGTATCAATTGTATACTTAATTTGTGTTTTGGCAAAAGGGACAACAAATTTTAACATCTGATTTTTTAAGTGAATGAAATCATCACTTTTCTAGTGATGTTCATATTTTAAAAAATAACCAAATCAATTTATCATTTTATATTTGTCTGAGAAATAAAAAATCACTATAAGAAATTGCTGTTGAACTAACAGTGCCCTCAAAAAGTTCACGGACAACTGTCTAAATACAATAACACAAAAAATGATGGAAAACACCGCCCATTACCAAAATAGGTATTTTAAAAAGTTCTGATATGTTATATTTCAATAGTGCATATTCTTCATCAAACAATAAAAAGCAACATTAAAAAACAACAATCGTTCACCCAAGACAAACCTTGCCCATGAACTTTTAGAGATCACTGAAGGTTTGAGCTCAAATTACCTAGCACTAACTTGGTAAAGCTGTTGTGAATTCAGAATTTCATCATTATAACATATATAAATAAATTATTATTAAACATGCATATTTTGTTAAAAATTTATTACTGTGTCAAACAAATTGTGTTTTATTTACATCCCTACATTGTAATCACATGATTATATATTTAAGATGAACTTTGATATATTTGCCTCTAATATCAACAATATAAATCATATAGTTTAAAGGGAAGCAAACAACTATTCAAAGTCTGATGGTTTATAAAACAGTTGCACAGATTTTAGATGTTCTACATCCAATGATAAATATTGCCAGTCCACCACATATTTTCGCCTAAGCACATTTTTCATTTTTATTCCCAATGGTGAGGTTTCAGTGTACCAAACTATCCAAAAAACATGAAGTTAACATAACATCACAACTCTAAAAGAATCCTGACAACACGATGTAAGCTTCAACACTACTCCATATATATGGGTTTGATCGCATATGCAACCAGTATAGGTCCAGATCAGCCAGTACATCTGTGCTGCCTGTTCTGGATCTACACTAGATTCTTCTTGTCCAAAGAATCCAAGAGAAAACAGTGTAGATCCTGATCAGATTGGATGGATGTGCTGGCTGATCTGGATCAACACTGACTGCCCATGACATAAAAGTTGTATCTACAGAGTAACAGGTTAATTACAGCATTGATCCTCAAGCTCTGATCACGAACACTTATCATCAACACAAAACTAAGGTCCTGTCACAAACATGAAGTAGGCCTTCATCACACTGTCTATCTTTGATGCAAAGACCTGATCTCTTTCGACCACTTATGGTGACTCCCGACATAGCAATCATCAATGTCAAGGTCACACACCAAACAGCATTCTGAGATCTTGTAACGTAAGCTTTGTCTTAGACATTGCACCCCTGAAAAAAATAGAGTTTATTAATTCATCCATTTGTTATTCATCTAGTGGGGAGATCCAGTTTGATCCACCTGTGTTAAAAAACCCTTTTAATTCATTAAATTGCACTTCTATAAATTATGTTGTTGGGATTTTACGTTCTGGTGGTCATAACAAGTGTATACCTTAATCTGTAATCTATTATCAAAAAGCTGAGAATTTTTGCTATTTTTGGAAGACATTTGGGTGATTTTTTAATGATGATTTTGCTGTTTTAACAGATTGATCATTTGTTTACCTAGATCTTTACCTTTTCTGAAGTGTAGCCACCCTCATACCCCACCCACCACCAAATAAAGTTATTTAGTTAATAACTTTTTATCAGTATTAAGAGTTCAACTACTGAACTTGCTGTGATTTAATATACATGTGAAACTTTTAGTACAAAACTTCAAAGATGAAACAGCTTATAATGGTGTTTTGTCACTAGTTTTGTATGTTTTTAACACTTATGTCTCGAAAACAGCAACATAAATATTTGACATTTTTATTCATGGTCAAATAATGTAGATCCTGATCATCTGGCACTCCTATTCAATTCATAGGTATATTTCTTACCAAGGAACACGTTGATGGCGGCTGATTTGGATCTACGCTGGTAGCACGTGATAAAACCTGTATATGGTATATGGTGTAAAGGATTAATTCAAACAAGAGTGACATACCCTGTGAGAACATTCTGTGCCAGGTCCTGTTTCCTTCTCTGCAGCTGTAGAATCTTCTCTTCTACCGTGTCCTTACACAGGAACCTAACACAAAACAAAACAAGCCTGGTCAAAACAGCACATATAGGACCAAACTGGGTCGTAAATTTTTCTGCACACAGACACAAAAAGGACAAAATTTAGCTCTTAGCATATTATTTTATACAGAAACATTTAACTGGGAGCACGATAAAACAACCACTTAAATAAACAAAGAATGCTGTAAACAAAAAAACCAAGCTATATATAAATAATTATAAATCAATCTGGATTTTTTATGGGAATCAAGTGAGGGAATAAGCACATGCTAGATCTGCCCAGCACTCAAGAGGTATCAGGCATGCTGGGTCAATTTACTTCAATGCTCTCAAAAGGATTGCATTTTCTTCATGGTTAAAAGATATGTTACCTGAATAGATAAAACAACTGTGAGTGAATCCGATAAACGATTTTAGTTCTACCTGTAAACACAAATAGCTGCACCTTACCTGTAAATATAAACAATTAGACCTACCTGTGAATGTAAACATTTTTCTTCTGTCCCACTCTGTAGATCCTGTCGCATGCTTGATCTTCTAGTGCTGGATTCCTATAAAATTACAATCAACTTTATTGACTGAACTGACTGGATATCTTACACCCTTTAATTAATGGAATATGGCAGTTATCCCAAGATCAAACAGTGTAGATCCAGATCAGTGCCATGTGATCAGGATCTACACTGTTCCCTTAAGACTTATCACATTATTCCTGACCAAGATGTGCCAAGTGTAGATCCAGATCAGATGGTACGGATGTGCCAGTGATCAGGAGCTACACGGAACTGGCTCACAGAACCTTAAAACCCTAAAACCTTAATATAATGGAGGAAAGGTTTAGTTTGTTGTTTACTTCAACTAGAATGTTGTGTTCCGCGGAACACATGTCGCCTGCTGGCAAAAAGTTGAAATGTGGGCCAATGGTTAATCATATACAGTTGTATTATAAAATGTTTTTATTCAAGTTGATTTCAATACTACGCCACAGAACATATGAGTCACCAAAATTGCATTTGAAAGGGGAATTACTTTAAAAATGGTGAAACCTGAGTTTTCATTCTTCACCAGTTGGTATGTGCATGCAGATGAAATATTCAAAGAATAAAGTGAACTGAACAAGTACTTTCAATTTTACAGGCAACATTATATTTCATGTTAAAGTTGCATTTGAAAGGGGCATAACTCATAAAATATTCAAACAGGAGGTTTCATTCTTTTTGTCACCAATGTCGTTGTTCATCCAGATGATATATTCCAAGTATTAAGTGAATAGGACATATACTTTCAAAGTTATATGCAACATTAGGTTGCATTTGAAAGGGATGTAACTCAAAAATAGTTAAACAGGAGTTATGTTGTTGTATCCAATGTTGTTGTTCATGAAGATGAAATGTTTCAAGTATTATGTAAATAAAATAGGTACTTTTAAAAATAATTATAGGCAACATAAGGTTTCATGTTAAAGTTTCATGTGAAAGGGACATAAGTCATAAAAAGTCAAACCGGAGTTATCATTCTTGTTGTTAGTGATGACGATGTTCATGAAGATGATATATTCTGAATATTAAATGAACAAGACAAGTACTTTAAAATGTAATGTCAACATTAAGTTCCGTGTTAAAGTTGCATTCGAAAGGTGCATAACTAAAAAAATATTCAAACAGAAGTCATAGTCCTAATTGTAACCGATGTTGTTGTTCCTGGAGATGATATATTCCAAGTTTTAAGTGAAAAGGACAAGTACTTTCAAAGTTATGAACAATATTAAATTTCATGTTAAAAGTTTAATTTGAAAGGGGCACAACTAAAAAAATATTGAAACTGGAGTTATCATTCTTGCTGTCACAGAAGACGTTGTTCATGCTGATGATATATTCAAAGTATGAAGTGAATAGGAGAAGTACTTTCGAAGTTATAGACAACATTAAGTTTCATATTTAAGTTGCATGTGTAAGGGGCATAACTCATAAAATAGTCAAACAGGAGTTATCTTGTTGTCACAGAAGGCGTTGTTCATGCAGATGATATGTTTCAAGTATGAAGTGAATAGAACAAGTACTTTCAAAGTTATAGGCAACATTAAGTTTCATGTTAAAGTTTTATTTGAAAGGGGCATAACTAAAAAATATTGAAACTGGAGTTATCATTCTTGGTTTCACAGATGGCGTTGTTCATGCTGATGATATATTTCAAGTATGAAGTGAATAGGACAAGTACTTTTAAAGTTATAGGCAACATTAAGTTTCATATTAAAGTTCATATTAAAGTCATTTGATAGGGGCATAACTAAAAAAAAAATGAAACTGGAGTTATCATTCTTGTTGTCACAGATGGTGTTGTTCATGCAGATGATTTATTCTAAGTATTAAGTTAATAGGAAAAGTACTTTCAAATTATAGGCAACATTAAGTTTCATATTAAAGTTCCATTTTAAAGTCATTTGAAAGGGGCATAACTCAAAAAATACAGAAACAGGAGTTATCATTCTTGTTGACACAGATGGCGTTGTTCATGCAGATGATATATTTCAAGTATGAAGTGAATAGGACAAGTACTTTCAAAGTATTTGGCAACATAAAGTTTCATATTAAAGTTCCATATTAATGTCATTTGAAAGGGGCATAACTCAAAAAATACTGAAACAGGAGTTATCATTCTTGTTGTCACAGATGGGGTTGTTCATGCAGATGATATATTCCAAGTATTAAGTTAATAGGACAAGTACTTTCAAAGTTATTGGCAACATTAAGTTTCATATTAAAGTTGGGGGACTACCGGACGATGGCACTGCCGACGACGACGACATCGCCGGACAATAGGATCCCTATGTGTCTACCTGCTGTTGCAGGCGACACAAAAACTATAATTCCATATTTATTGATTGTCAAGCCAACATTTGTTGGGTCCTACTGCTGTGCTGAGCTTATGATGCTGTGCCTTACTAGCAATTTACCATTGCCTTGGCTTGAGGTCATTTTGATGCAAGAGAAATAAGTAAAAGTGGTTACATTTTGCAAGACAAAAAGATGAAAATTGTTTTTATTGCATTTAAAATATTTAGTTGATATTAAAAATGAAATAAATTGAATTTTATAAGTAGTAAAGTTTACTGAACACAACAAATGACTCGAGACTATAAGGTTATGACCATTTATAATAAAACTGTGTTTACAGTCTAACCTGACCTAACGGTCACCTCCGAACTGCGGTCACCTCTATTTAGCGGCCATTTTGTGACGCCCCCGACAAATTTCCTTCTATTCTATCACTTAATTCTGCGGTCACCTCCCATCCGCGGTCAGCGGCCACCGAAATTGCCTCCTGGTCATGAAATTAAACCCCCTACAGCGGCCATTTTCTATTTTCTGCGAAGATGTCGGATACTCTTCATTAGGGCATCACGTGACCGCTAAACTACGCGCACCTGCTTCCGATCATAGCTTATCAATACGCTTTTAAACAAGCCGTCGTAATTGTTAATTAATTATCGAGACCGCTAGGCGCGATATATTTTTGTATTTGATAATTGATAATAAATGGTTTACTAAAATTTTAATATTGTTTCTAGTTTAGCTATTTGCATAAAAGTGCGAACAGTGTTATTAATTAAAGATGTTTACGTAGCTTGGCTCCTGTTGAACTTTATCGGCAGTAGGTGTGAAAAACAACCATTCAGTAACCATTTGGCATCCTTGATTAGGTGACCCAGTGTTTGGACAGCAATTCAACAATTTTATGACAGTTTGCTTATTAAAGACACGAAGTAAACAATAATCAACATATCCTTAAGAATAAATTTTCAACGATTGTCGGCACGATACTGAACGACTGTCATTGTCTTTATCGATTTATCGGTATTGACATTGTTACTTCCCTTTTATTCCCTTTCCATTATGCAAAATTTGCCGTCGATAGATTTTTACAATCGTTTTATGGGGAAAACGGGATCCACGGGTCGACCGCGATATAATATAACTTTTCTGGATTTCGCGATTTAGCGGAGCTCTACTGTATATTGAGACAAACAAGCTGTATCAATACAGTACAAGTCCGGTTCATAACAGGTTTCACATTTCATTCCTCTTCCTCTGACCCTCCGATCAGAGGTCACCTGCCTACAGCGGCCAAATTGGCTGCTTCCCTTGGCTGGCTGCTACACACAGGTTAGACTGTATATGTACCAGTGACTGTCCAATAAGAAGAGATGATTTCCTCCTATCAGATTAAGGCCGCAGCCTCCAGCACGCAGCGACACCAGCATCACTTGTGGCCCATGTTTATCATTGTTAAACAGGTCAACCAACTCCATCCGTTTCTTGGCAGGAATATTCCCCTGTATCACACAGCTCTCAATATTCATCTTCCGTAGATGTACGGACACGATGTCCAACATTTTAGTCCACTGAGACACAATCACACTGCAAACAGATAAAATTGAGCTTTGCTAATAATTTTGACACTTTTAATTGTGGATATTCTTGGAAAGAACAAACAATTATCTTTTGTACTGCCATTACTATTTGGTGATAATTTTACATATTTTCACAATAATAAATACTGTTTACTGCTAAATGCATAATAAGATAGGTCATCTGCTCATCTTGATGACATATTTAAAATGGCATAATACAGTTGCACAAACTCATGTCCATGTCAATAATTATGCAGTTTTCCATTTTTGTGATGTTAACATAAATGATATTACAGTACAATGTGAATTTCGATATGAACTGTTCTGACCTTTTACATCATTCTGTCCTTTGAATTAGCAGGTCTTTGAATTATGTAATACTGACCTTTTACATCTGTCCTTTGAATTAGCAGGTTTATGAATTGCTTTCAACTGCTCCAATAAAGCTTGCATCTAAAAAAAAGTCAACACTGTGTCATAAATGTCCTTTAGTAAATGTCAAAGACTGGAACTTCTTTTCAACAAGTGCCCAAGATTAAAACAAGCATAAAACTAAAACTGTAGACCAGTCACAAATCTCATGCATCTGATTGGCTAAAATGGAGACTAGTCTATTTCAGCCAATCAGATGCTTGAAATTTGAGACTGGTCTTAATTGTCAGCTATGAGATCATGTGACTGTTCTGTCCAATCGGCTGCTTCAAATAGGAGACTGACCTCTAGTGTATACAGTTTTATGATATTGGATCCTTATGTGCTTCCATGAGATTTAAACTGAAATTCTGTGAACACCTTCTACAAGGCCCAATGCCATAGATAACACCTCTTACCGCCCCCACCCCATTATCAGTAATATAATTATCAATCTTTTATTTTAATGGTATACTGTTTGAGGGTTCGTAGTATACTATTTCGAGTTTTGTGTATTTATTTTATATAAGGATAACATCTAGCTTCATGATTATAAAACATTTTTTCGCAACTCGATTCTGTGCTCAAATCCAGCATGAAAAAAGTTTAACGATCACAGGGTCAAAACAACTATGGGTGCTTACCACACAGCCAACATGTAATGACATTACCTTGGTGCTCAGAGCCTCTTTTTCAAAGATGTGTGATGTTTTCTTTACAGCTGGTTCTTTTTCTTGATCATCATTCAACATAAGGTCCATCATCTGTTCTTCTAATGTCAACTCTAACCCTTCATTCTGCTGGGTCTCGTCATCCAATGCCTAGAAACGAAAACATGCAAGTCATTTTGTTACGAGGATAACAATAATGTAAGTCATTGAGAAATTAGGCATAAAATATTGACATTAAACAGATTCAATTTAGTTGTGCCTTTTGGCCTGGGCCCAAGATCATAAAACTGTGATTGGCCACTCTTTAATCTCCAGCATTTGATTGGCAGAAATGCGGAGTAGTCTCCATTAAAGCCTATAAGATTCATGAGATTTGAGACCGGATTTCATGCACTTGGGCTTTGAAATATCACATATCATTTAATCATCAGGCATTAAATAATGACTTAAGATAGATTTGTGATTGCTTCCATGAAACAAAAACTTGTCAAATTCAGAATACACTTCCATTTTATTCAAGAACAAGCTATTGCATCGATATTTTCCCAGCAGTAGATGGCTGATAAACCCAAAGTAATTTCACCAAGAATAACAATTTTGGGACCAATGAGCAACTGTCTAATGTTTTATCACATGTGCGAACAGTGTAAAAGCAGATCAAATAGAACATCCATGTATCTGATCAGGATATGCACTGTTGACTTCTTCGTCAGAAATAAAGAAAATAAATCTAAAAGCAGTGTAGATCCTGATCAGACAATCTGCGGGCTGTTGTGGATCTACCATAAAAGTTGTATATATGAACTAAAAGGTAAAGCAGTTTAAATTTTTTATATCATATTTGTTCATGAATCTGACATATTTTGAACCAGTTTCAACCAGTATCTGAGTTTTTTTTATGAACTTACGTCTTTCATCAAGCTCAAATGACTACAGCACTGTCGTAATCTCAACAACATCACCAATATATGCTGCCCGGTAGCTGGTGAGCTCAAGTTCATTCCGGTGCTTTCTTCCGACTGACTCCCCATCGATCCAGTCCGTGCTCCCATAGGCTGACTGGCAGCTGGGCCTTTATCAAGGAAAGCGTTTGTTGATTTAGTTGGAACGTAGCCATCTTTTAACATCTCTTTCTCTTCATGCCGTTTCAGGTATTCTTTTAGCACATTTCTGGTTGGCAGAATTGGCTTTGTTAATTTTATTTTGAAACAAAATTACTGTGGCATCATTATATTTTGTGGGGTTTTAATTTTTGCATTTTTCGAGCAAGGTAAAGTGTGCGAAATCAAACCACAGCGAATCAAATCATTGAATATTCAATCTTATGAGAATAATACAAGTCTGCCAATTTTTGTTCTCGCAAAAAGTGTCATTTATACCTTTAGCGCCAAATTTGATACCCACAGAAATTAAAGATACCACAGTACATAGATTTCAAAGCATGCTCTCAGAAATTTCTACTTGTAAAAATAATTCTGTCAAGTCAATCCATTATTGCAAAAACTAGTCGCTCCTTTTTATTTTAACCACTTAAACATTTTTTTAATTGATTATTTGTTTACTATGCTGCAACAGACTCCATTATATGCTCCAAAAATTCCAAGACTGTGGTTGTTGTTTTGCAATTTGGAAACATGTCTAAAGGAATGCTATGATTTGCCATTCCTTTATTTCATTTATAGTCCTCACATGTTGAATGTGACCTCTTGTTTAGGACAAGTTGTTAATTTGATCTGACCTACTAACCTTATTCTACTATTCTAGACCCCAGATGATGCAGTCTGATCCTGACCTAAATATCATCACAATAAACATCCAGAATAATTCGTTGATGAGATTACCTTTGTTGATGACTGGATGAAAATATGGCTTCTGGTGAGGTAACAAGAGCCAAGTGTGGATGACAGACAGACAGATTGACAGACAATAGATAGTTAAGGGCCAACCACAATAGCTCACCTTCATGCAAATACTACAGCCTAAAACAAATGTGGGGCATATATTACCTGGACTGAGCAAACACCTTGTCATAGACCTGTCTTTCCTGTTCAGACAACTGGAGTTCATGGGTCTGCGATGATTTTTCCGGTAATGGAACCTAAAATATTGTAAAAAATTAACAACATGGATACTTTTTATCCCTTTACTACAAATACATGCATTTTAATACATGTTTGACCAGTTTAGAACCCGATCACCCTAAACATCTGTGGCATCCAATCTGGATCTGCGCTGGTTGCATCTTGATCAGTAAGCACTTAATGAATCTAAAAGCATAAAGTATAGATCCTGATCAGAGAGCACGAATGTTCCAGCCGATCTGGATCTAAACTATTCACCTAAGCAATAATGGTGTTTTATGGAGTAAAGTGTTTTATATCTCCTAGGTAGATAGGTAGATCCAGATTAACCTGTATATGAATGTACATGTATTATCATGTATATTAACATGATCAATGACCTACACTGGTCAATTATTTATTTATTATTCTTAACAAGAAGCAAACAGTGTAACTCCTCATCACATTGCACTAATGTGCATGCCGATCTGGATCTACGCTACACATCAAATATAAGCCATATCCAGTAAAGGTAGTAAAGGGTTAACTAGAGACAAAGATGATATGTATGTGAATGAGATAAACAATTTGGCAAACTTGCAATCAATCATGATCTAGCTTTGATAAAAAGTTTTATATACTGTACAAATTAATGTTGACTCATATTTTGTTTTCTTTGCTGCTACATTCATATGTTTCAGTCAAGGACCTTCTCCAGTTGTTATTACAGGAAATGACCAATCTTATTAATATCATCTTCTGAAAATTGCTTTGCTATTTTGATCTTACGACGAAACAATATGGAAAGTGTTGACACTGTGCATAGGACATATTTTACTGAAGGTACACCTAGGTGTGTTTCATGTTGTATTGCATTCATTTCCACTGTAATTGTACAGTGTATCTTCAGGTCATTTTGCGACCTTTGCTGAAAGCATTTATCAGTTAAATCATGCTTCTTTATTGACCATCTTTAAGGTTTTAGAACTGTAATATTTCCGCCAAACATCGACTTATGCCGTCACTAATTCGTTTTTTCCGAACGCCGATTCGCACGTTTCCGGTTGATACTATTTTTCGTAAAAGGAATCTACTCTTTAGGTGTTTTCCGCGATTATGACGTCATTAATAACTAAATCAAATAATAACAAAGTGCGGATATAAAATTGATGTAAAGTAAACAAATATTTTCATAACAAATATTCAAAATAAGTCTATAGACGAACAACACTCAGTAATGAATAGAGGTTATATGAAATTAACCACCGGTTGATCAATCCTCCGTGGCGTAGTGGTAACGCTCAGGACACTTTATTTTGACGGCCCCGGTTCAATCCTCGGGAGAGGAACCTTTTTTTCCCCCTTTTTCTTCTTTTTTTTTAAATTATTGTGAGGAAATTTTTGGAGAAAATAGTATAATCAATAGGTTTAAAATTCGGAAATAATTGTTATTATTCTTCATCTTCATTTAGTAGCCATGAAAACTGAAATATTGTAATGATATTATTATAAAATACTGACTCTTTTATAATACAGCAACAGAATCACGATATGAAACTAAAATGATTATGGCATCTGTACTTTCATTTAGGAAAATGTTGCTATTTTATTGTTTCTATAATTGAACAGTAATTTTGTGATACTTGTCTTATAAAACTAATTTTATGTGTTTGCACGATGATTTTTTCCTTTAAAATAATGCTTTGGTTGCTATGGTTACGGTTGCCAAAATTACTTTTTTGAGGTTAAATTCTAACCAGCATAGCTGATTGCTTGCGTATTTCTTGTTTTTTCAAAAAATTTGAGGGGGTATGAAAAAATCACCATTCGTAAACCAAGCCCTTTGGTTTTTGTGTTTTTTAACCGTTTGGTCTGGGCCATAGCTATTTTGTAGGCCAATAAAATGAAAACGAAGAAGGTGAGGTGCTCTTTTATTTTAATTATTTGATTCTATACACATTGCAGATAATTTTAATGTATAACACAATTATTTTACTGCATTAAACATGCACAAAAATTACAGATAAACTTGCTTAATTTTTGCAGATCGGAAAAATGTGCATTTCCGAAGATGGGGTACACTTTAAAAAAGTCAATTTATAAAGTGTTAGAAATAAATTCTAAACATAACGCTTGTTTTTTCCTGTTCAGATATGATGTCCTTAAACAATTAGCCTTTATTTTACAAAATTTTACAAGGTTTCAAAGAAATAGAGATGAATTTAGCTTCTAGTATGTTTGATTTTACAGCCCATTTTCCAAAAAAGAGGGTCCCCTTCTAAAATACTATATTTCTCGAGTTACGCACGGTAAATGTTTGTTAAAACTCGTGTTTAGATGTCTAAATGGATGTACTTGGAAATGAAAACAACAAAATCCCAATCTGCAAAAGTGCATATTACAGTTCTAAAACCTTAAACAAAACCTATCTGGGTAAACCATTATTGCTTATATATGGCATTTGCTATAAAAAATTGTCAATAAATCAGTGATTTGATATTGGCCCTGTTTTTTGTCCGAGGGCAATCGTATTGGCCCGAGGCCGAAGGCCGAGGGCTAATACGACTGGCCCGAGGACAAATAACAGGGTCAATATCAAATCACTTATTTATTGACAATTTTATTAAATAACCACAAATATTTGATCCAAGTCAGAAAATGCTTGTGTTTTTGTGAAATCTTCACGTTGTAAATTTATAACACGTTCGGTTTTAGACTCTTACTCAGTCGTTATCAGTAAATAAACATCAACCAATTCCTGTTTGAAAACTAAGTATATTTTATTACGCAAAATCTCTGCGTCGACAAATAGACCGAGTTAAAACAAAATGGCTGCCATTTCCTAGAGTTTCTTGCTGAAATCTTTATCACTTTTTCGGCCCTGCCTTATTAGCCAATCAAATTGCCTCAAATGCGGGCTTTATATCTATAACACTTTTCAGCCCGGGGCAGACAAAGTGTTAATGATAATGGCCCTGTTGTAAAGCAGGCCGTCGTGTTATTAAACGTGGCAGATGCTTTTTATAGGTCTAATAACGTATAGTTATTTAATAAAGGCCGTTATGAGATCTAACATTTTGGTATACCAGTGAGCTTAAGGAAATGTCATAAAGTGTTAACAGTTTTATGATTACAATTGTGTTAATGACAAAAGTGAAGTACCATCTCTCTCTAGGTAAAGTTAGAAAAATCTCTTCTGGAAGGAAGGACAACCATTAAAAATACAAATGGATCAATGAGTCTGGCCAGATACAATTCACAAAATACTTACGAGGGGTTTTCCTGTGGCCCCAGTCTGAGATTTCGTCCTCCTCAACAGAAGAGTCTTCACTATCACATTCAACCTGTTATGTCCGGTCGCTACAAATATACAAGTTTGGTTGTATAACGTGTCATGTAGCTACAAATATACAAGTTTATTTAAAAAACATGTCATGTCACTTAAAATATACAAGTTTATTTATGAAACATGTCATGTGGCAACTGATATACAAGTTTATTTATGAAACATGTCATGTCACTAAAAATATACAAGTTTATTTATGAAACATGTCATGTCCCTAAAAATATACAAGTTTATTTATGAAACATGTCACTGTTTGATGTAAAATTGTTTTAAGGTAGCCTACTCTTGCATGCTAACTGATACACTGTCTGTTAATAATGCATGGATTATCTTTCATCCATCACTGTTCATATATCTATCATATATGGGGCGCGTCACGGGAAAAGGTACCTTCGGACAATTGACATCAATTATTGAAAAATCATCATAAATGATAGTGCCTCTAGCTGGGAGCGAACCCGCACCATCATGGCGACAGCACCTAGCCCTGCAATTCCTGCAACGCAACCAATGGAGCTAACCGGGACAACCACAAAATAAAAGGTTGATCGGATAGCCCTGATATACGTAACAATCACTGCATGACATTCGGTAACGGGTTATTTTACTGATAACAGTACTGTCAGTCTATATGTACAGGGAGACTTTTTACGGCCGCCACACTGCACAAATAGCGCTACTGTGAATTTCAAATGATAGTGCCTCTAGCTGGGAGCGAACCCGCACCGTCACGGCGACAGCGCCTAGCCCTGCAATTCCTGTGACGCAACCAATTGAAGTTAAGCAGACGGTAATAAAAAATTTACATTTTATTGTCAAAATATGTAACAAAATAACTTTTAAGTTATAAGGAAATAATAGATAGTTGTAAGTTCTTTCTAAATACATGTATAGTAACAACTAAAATGTTACAAAATATGACCGAATGTACCTTTTCTCGTGCATGCCCATATTATATACTTTTCAAAATTTGTAAAGTGCCACTTTTATAATATGCATACATGATGCTTTAAGGTCAGTCTTTGAGTCGCAATCATAGCATAAACATTAATTAATTAATGGATTGATCTGGTATTGCAGGCATTGATTATTTCAGTATACAATGTACACTTACAAATCCAAAGAATAGAACAGGAATAATATGGGATGAAACTTTCTGATGAAACATGATCGCCTGCATGCCTCATAAATTGACATAAAATAAAGTTAGAAATGCATCATGGAGTAAGTGCATTTACCATTGCCAGTGTCAACCTGTCTCTTCCACACTTTGTACTCATCAAAAGGTGAACACCTCAGGAATCTGCAAACCATATTGTAGACAAATAAAGTGATAAACACCAAAGTGATCAACAGACTGATGAATAACCAATTTAATTAGATCTAACAACTTTAATGCTTACCTCTATCTAATTTTACTTTTCTCTGATCTTATAATCTGACCAGGACTTTTTATACCATCATCACTCATGTATAGGCCAACTATATTTTTTACCTACTTTTATTGTTCAGAAGTTGGGGATGAAATACGCAAAAATTAAACACCATCAATTACTGATACACTGTCTATTAATAATACATTGTACATCAAATAAAACTCCACTTATATAAAAGCAACAACAAGGTTTCAAATCTAGTTTGCAAGGCATTTATTGTACCTGGGGGGTTTAGGATCGAAATTTCCTACACAGTTGAAAACACCGGATGACCTGATCTGGTATGCAAGAATTAATGTTTATTGTTCTGAATTAACAAGGAATCTACATACTACATGTATAGCTTCAGATTAATTTTTAGTTAAGTTCAATAAAGATAAATAATTTTTAGGAAAATATATAGTGACAACAATCACACTATCACATGAGACTAATCGTACTGATAATAAGTGAAACATCATGATACAAAAAGTCCTCAACCAAATCACTTTAATCTGGATATGTGTATATAAAGAAAGATATTTGATGACAAATATTCAAGATAACAAGCAACTGGAGAGTCACATGCAATAAACATATAACCATATACACTGTATATAAACCGACTGTATCATCTACCGGATATAGCGCACTGATTGTCACAAAAACATAGTAAACAGTTCAAAAATGAGGAGATTTTGTATGTATTGTAATGAGTTATCTAATCGACAAATACATGTTCAACAGGCGATTCTCGTAGCACTTGTTATGAAAGACGTTGTTACCTTTTTTATGCAATATACTTTTAAAAAATCGCTTAAATCACTCACACAAAGTTCCGTTTGCACTGTGTACTGTTATAAAATCATCGTAAATGTTTATGTTTTAACAGGTTTTGATAGGTATTCTCTTGCTAGCGATGATTAAACATATCATTTTTATTCTTACAATAATAAGAACACCATAGCTGATCAATTAAACAACAAAACATTAGACCAAACATGCATGTAGCTTCGACCCAGACTGTATCATCTATTGAACATGTTATCTCAATCATTTGTATGTTTCTAGTGATCTATGTGTATCAGTTATGGCGATTTTTTAAAGATGATTTTTAGTATATTTTTCGGATTTAAGAAGAACGGCTTAATGTAAAAACATGTATTAAAAGTGCTTCGTACAGAACTATGATACGTTATAAAATATAAGGGCCTCGGTGCCTTTATATATACTGCGGCGACACTAAAAAATTGGATCTACCTGACTTCATTAGTTAACACACATGCCGCTCTGAGAACTACAATTTCCAACAAGCGATAATTAATGTCGTCCCAAAATGTTTTGGGTTTGATAAACATAGTCTAAAAAAGGTGAAATATGCATATCAGGAATCGCCACTTTCAGAAAAAAAACAGCCTCCCCACACAGTCAAGAAGAAGAGAGGGAGAGAGCATGGTTAATAAAATGATCAGTTTCAAAAGAGACACCACTAGCAATTAACAAAAATGAGATCCAAGGGGTTACCGCCTTGGAACGGTCAGTGGCAAATCAAATTGCCACTGGGGGTTTAAACAAGGTTCTAGGGTGCACCAACCTCACACTTGCCCCAACAGGTTCTCAGATCACAAAACAAATACAAGTTGTCTTGGTGAAACAACTCCAACCCACTTATCGTCTAAGGTTTTTAAAAAGTAAGTTTCGAAACTCAAGGTTCACAATTATAAATACATACGCAGGTAGGCGTGACATTCAAATTCTGTCTCATTCTGAGAGTCAGGTATGTTCCCATGCTGATTTCAGTTAAAGGAATTCGCTTTCTAACATATTCTCATAATACATTTATACTAGCCATTAAAATACTGGTTTGACAACTGATTTGTGTAAACTATGTGTATGCCAATTTATCAGTTACAAAAACAGTTTATAGTTTATTTCGAGGTTTGTATGAAAAATTAAACGGTCACCCAGCTGCGTTGGGCCTGACAGTTTAATTTTTATACAAACTAACAAATAACAATAACCTATAGTCACTATTGTTGTATCCTTCTGTTTTATTATTTTAAAGTTCTTCTCTTCGTGTTTTTGTACGCCATGATTTATTATTTCTCCAAATATAACCGATTTGTATAGACAATATATGTAGATGAACTCCCCCATCTTACCTAAAAGCATAAACTTGATAAAATCAGCAAATGTGCATTGCCATCAGTGATACAGATTATTGGAAAATCATTCAACGAAAATCGCACTAAATGATACAACAGAAATGGGTGTGTTTGCTATAAATGATAGTATGATAATGCTATAGATGATACAGTCATTACGAAACACACCCCTCAAACATTTAAATAATTTACACAATCTATACATTTAAAGCAATATTGTAATGTAATAATCTTTATTTTAATGTCATAGAGTCATATTACTAGTACGTATTCGTGCATCAGAGCATTTATTTGTAAAGAATAACAGTATTTTGATACAATAATGTGGGTCATTTGCCATACTTCTTGTGATTAAATGCAATTTTGCAAGTTTTTATCCCTATATATGCGCAAAACAAATGTTATTACAACCAATAAGGACTATACAAAATATAACGTACTTGGTTTTGTTGAAGGAACTTCAAATGATCCTAATAATTCCATTTTCAATGTGTTATTTACGAATTGTTTATATCGCAGCCATGCAATCAGCTTGCTATATCCGGCATATGATACAGTCGGTTTATATACAGTGATATAGAGCTGTTAAACCTGCCTTAGCAGCCACCTGCATTCAGCAACCACCTGTCTTAAAAAGCAAGTTTGAATATGTCCAAAACTAACATTTTGTTCTAACTTTTTCCTGTCTTTAACAGCCACATGTGTTAAGCAGCCACTTTTTGTCACTCCCTTGTGTGGCTGCTTAATACAGGTTTTACTGTAGGTAATTTCTTGTAGGACTACAAAGAGTACAAAGTTCTACATCAGTCATGTACATTGTAGAGGGATAATTTAAAAACATGTTCATGTATTAACAAGGGATGTTTGTAAAACATGAATGCCCCTCAAGTGCAAAATGGATAGTAATTAGCAGTTATTGGTCACACAAATCATTGTCTATTTATTGGTATGACAAGGTTTTTGTACTGAAGGTCATGTGACCTTGACCTTTGATGGATGACTAACCTCCATACCAAATAACATGAACCATAGCTAAAATTGTTGTGAAGTTAATGGTCATACAAGGTTTTTGTATTGAACGTCAGTGACTTTGACCTTTTAATTTCAAAATGAATAAAGGTCATGTACATGATTGTGATGACAAATCTCTGTACCAAATTTGAGGACCTTAGATGAAATTGTAGTGTAGTTACTGGTCAGATGATGATGTAATGTTGAAGCTTACTGTGACCTTGATCTTTGACATACTGACCTCAAAATCAATAGGGTCATCTACAGGTGATCACCAGCCAACCTACTAAATGTGAGGATTGTATGCAAAATCATTGTCCAGTTATTGGAAGAAAAAGGTCTGCTTATGCATCTTCAAAGTGTGCATTATTAGTAAGCTCAATACCAAAATCTGCTATTAGTATGTTCATGCAGGCCTTTTCTAGAATACTCACTGGTCAGACAGTCTGACCCATTCCCAAAGCAAATTTGAGTAATTTTCCCCATCTGAGGAGAAAATTTTACAAAGAGGCCTTTAAATAGTCACTGTGACAGTAAATAAAAATGAATTATCTGGACTCATGGCCAGATTCTTTATGTCTAAAATTGAACTGATCTTAAATTACCCATTTTTTATTTATTAACTGAATTTTAGAAAAATCCTGCAAAGAAGTCATTACTCATATTTAAACAAGATATGATCATAAAAGAAAACTTGGGATGGTGTATCAAAACTAAAGGTTCGTTGCAGGCATGTGAAGATATAATATCAAAATTTGAATGAGGGCTTTTCTGCAAAACACTACAGTAAAAAGCATTTCATGGGTAATAAGGTGTATATACATAGTTGTCCCTTCATTATAGCATGGATTATCACCGGCAACTTTTGTCAAATGGAAGTATTACCACCACCCATTTTCCCAATTTAACCAATTTCACAACGAAAAATTCCACATTTTATTGAGTTTTTTTTTTCCAAAAGAAGATAGAAAAAGGTCTCCTCGTGTAATATTCAGTCTCACAACTACAACAAATGCATAGTTAATGTGTTATTCATTTCAATTATGACAAACACTCACTTTCAGTACTTTGATAATGGAACCTCACTTTCAGTACTTTGATAATGGAACACAATAAAAGTTTGTGAGCACAAAGTTTATTGCTGATTAAAACCTTCCTAGAGATGACAGATGAGATATTTGGGATTAGATAAATATTTTATCAGATAACCCACATTAATTGAGAAAATATTTGCTGCAAATATTCAAAAACTTTTAAAAATACAAAAAGTCCGTTCTTTTTACTTAGCCAAGGTAAGCACTTTTAATTATTTTATGACTAATAAAAATACATGAAATTAGCAATATAAAAATTATTTTCTATTCTATCTAAATGCTGTGGTAAGTATTCTTTATCTTTATGTAAGCTCTTAAGTTGTTGTCTGTTGTCAAATATTTAGTTGCTTACCTACTGATGTCAAATGACTATTCTTTTATTGTTCTCTTCATTGCCATACCATACTTTGGGATGGGTCAAAATTGTACTATTTACTGGTGTACATATTGAGTTGTGCTCAACATGGGGCTAAGCAGCTTGGGCATTAATATGCATTTCAATTACTGCCCATGAACAGGCCGTTAAACCAAGCCTGCAATAATTTCATATTTGTCGTGTTCGGGGCTTTCAAAGTTCCATTTTCATCTTTTTCAGGTCATGTTTCATGAACCAGAGTTTTATCCCAACATCTCCTTGAAACTGTCCAGGGTGCTGGAGGAGATTGGCGTTAATGAGAGGATGGTCGTCAAGAGGAGGAGGACATGGCTGCTGAACGAGACTATAAACAATATCATGTTCAGACTTGAAGGCAATAATGTGTCTAGTCATTACTTTGGTAGCCTGTCAGAGGGCACCACAACACCAGGTCTGCTCTCTGACACTGACACTCTTGTGTGTGACAATAAATTCAGTGTGATTCAGGACTGGGGGGATTGGGAGCCAGGCATTAATCTGCTCATGATTCAGGAGGAGACCACTCCTCCAGGTTACTGTATGCTACAGAGGATATATAATAATGTTCCTATTGCTGTCACAGAGGTACGTGATGAACATCATGTCAAATATAGGGGAGACAAAGTGCTACTGAAAAACACTTTCATGAACAAGTATAAAGTAAGTGGAGAAGTTAGAAATGGTCCTGCAAAAACACATCAAATGGAAGGATTTCCTTCTAACGGTCCTGCAAAAACATATCAAATGGAAGGATTTCCTGATCAAGACATTGTTTCTGCTTTCCCATTTAAAACATTGCCAAAATTCTTAAGCACTTGGCTACAAAAACAAATACAACAAGGTAAACTATCACACGACATGAAGAGATATATAGAATCCAATCCTTGTTATGTTGTTGGAGTTGGTAAAAAGAACAGTTCTTTTGAAGAGACAGAGTGGAGAATATCAACTTCCCATGCAGAGAGATGCCTCATGTTTGGCTTGAACAGCACACAGTTACAATGTTATTTTATGTTGAAATTATTATTAAAAACATATCTGAAACATCCTCAAGAAAAAGCACTTTCAAGCTTCATGTGTAAAAATATACTTCTGCTATGCAAAGGGCAATTTCATCCTAGCAAATGGTGTTCTCAAAACTTACTTTCTGTGTTTACATTTATTCTTCTTCAGTTAAAACGAAGTATATTACAAGAACAATGTCCACATTTTATAATACACGAAAATAACTTAATGGCACAAAAATTTACACCTGATGTCAAAAAATGGTTGTTGGGAAAAGTACAATTTATATATGAAACACATGGCTATGCATTCCTTGGTGTGCAGATAGATGACATAGGCATTAGATTGCAAACTCAACTGAACCCTCCAAGTCTCTGTAATGTTGTAAGAGACATTCCCTGTGATGAAAGTGGATATATATCTGGAAGCCTGTTGTTTAATGTGGCTAAGAAAGTAAGTTATAGTCATAGAGAACTTCTTCATTTTATACTGTCAGGAAAGAAATGCTTCAATCTTATTAAAACAACATTAGTACAGTTGAACCATCACGGTGGTAATCTAGAAAAAGCAGCATCTCGCCTGCTGACACCATTGATTTGCTCCTCACAAGGTTCTATGTTAGCATCAAGAGACATATATCAGAATCATTCTTTATCACCCGAGGCTCTCACCTGGCTCTCAATGGGACTGAACTCAGATGCAGCATCCAGTAGACTGAAGCTGGCATCTGTGTACTACTGTGTTTCTGATTTTTATAGAACAGAAATCATTCTAAGATCAATAGAACAGGAATATGATCCAAGTTTAATACAAGCTGTATGTGATTGCTATTGCCATCCAGGAAACCAATTATCAGCAAAATTTAATGATTACGCAATCAAACAAAATGAACAAGCAATTCAACATATCGTAGCATTCTGTGTCAGTTTTATTCCAGATGAAGTACACTGTCAACCACAAGAGCTGCAGTACGAGATGTATAGGTCCACACATGAGGACCGAGTACACAGAAATGAAACATTTGACTACTGGATGGACTGGGCAGTGGTGGATTCTCTCCCTTATCTTTACTTTTTGCAATACAAGACATACGGCCATCTCCAGAGATATGACAAGAAGCAGCGAGCACTGAACAACCTTTATAGATCCATTCACTCTACAGGAAACCTCTACCATAAAGAAACAGCCCTGAACCTTCTCGGACAGTGCTATAAACAAGAGAACAGGCATAGAGCGGCTTTACATTGCTACGTGACTTCCCTGACTGTCCGACCAACAAACAATGCTGCTAAGCTACACATATGTAGACTTCTGTATGCCATATACAGAAACCTACCATCAAGTGATATGCAAGCCCCAAGGGGGCTTACAAGCTTGTGAGCATTTATTGTTACACGTGTACCAGATATTTTACACAAAACTCAAATATGCATCACTTTGAACAGGCTACCAAAGTAACGATACATTTTCTGGACCCGTTAAAACCATCACTGTGCAGGAATTTATAAATGAGCCATGAAATTGTCAAGCTTGTTATGTTCAAGTATAATAAAATAAGAAATTACATAAGGCAACAATATTTAAGTTGATGTTCAAATCAATAGAGCAGGAATATGATCCAACTTTAATACAAGCTGTATGTGATTGCGATAGCCATCCAGGAAACCAATTATCAGCAAAATTTAATGATTATGCAATCAAACAAAAGGAACAAGCAATTCAACATATCGTAGCATTCTGTGTCAGTTTTATTCCAGATGAAGTACACTGTCAACCACAACAGCTGCAGTACGAGATGTATAGGTCCACACATGAGGACCGAGGACACAGAAATGAAACAATTGAAAGTTCAAAAAGTTCAAATAAAATTTTTTTTTTTTTTTCATATGGAGGTAAACATCGATACTGCCTGTCAATCAAAAGCAGCTTGAAAGATGTCATTGGCTCGCAACCAGAATGAGTGTTTATTCAGCTTAGCGATAAAATCATTTGATCTTCCTGGTTGTAAATTTATTTGCTAACTAATCATTTTAAGAACAATATTTAACAATTACTATTTCCTGTGGGACTTTGGGACTTGTCACAGGAAAATGTGCCTCGGACACCTTACATCAAATTACATCATAAAGTTGAGCAAAAGACATTGTTTAGTATGTATTACAGTAAATATATAACATTATATGGTCAAATTGTGTAACAAGATCACCATAAAATTAACACACTCAAGTTAACACTATATTAACCCTTTCCTCCATAGATACACATTAATTCTGAGGGCGAACAGGTTTAGATCCAGATCAGCTGGCACATCCGTGCAGTCTGATCAGGATCTAAACTGTTCGCTTTTTTATTTATTAGGATAAATCTCTGACCAAAATGCGACCAGTGCAGATCCTGATCAGACGGCACGGATGTGCCGGCTGATCTGGATCTACACTGGTTGCACACGCGACAAAAGGCGTATATATGGAGGAAAGGGTTAAATGGGTATTTAAATCACCTATAACCCATATAATAATAATATTTAAGTTCTTTTCAAATACAACTCAAATCACATAAAATATGACCAAAAACACCTTTTCCTTTGGCACTCCCCAATTAAAAAACTTGAGGCTTATCTGAACTTTTTTTGGAAATGTCCAATTAACAACCAGAACAGAAAATCCTTGTAGTGACTAACCTGAGCAATGAGTACATATCAAGAAGATCATTCTGTATGGGTGTACCAGTGAGAGCCCACCGGAAGCCTGCTCGGAGTCGGCTAACCGCCCGCGACTGCTGACTCTTGTGATTCTTAATGTTATGTCCCTCGTCCAGGATGATTCTCTCCCACGCTATCCTCATGATGTTGGGAAGTAATTTCCTTGGTTTATCCTGATAAAAAGCAAGGGTGCAAGTGAGAAATTCTGAAAAACCTGAAATCCTGAAAATTTGTCAATTTATATAGGAAAAATAGAGAAAATCGATCATTTTTTTGACACACAAAAACCTGAATTTCAGTCATGTGCCTGGAAACTTTCACCCATGATAACCTAGCAGAAGTGAACACATGACCAAATATTTCATATGAGCGATAGATCTACCATGGGGGAAAATGTCATTGGTGATATTTTTGGACATGTTTTCTAGTTGCTATTTTTGGAAATAAACAACTGTTCTCAATCACTTTCTTATAAATGGCGTGCCTCATGGGGAAAAGGAGTTTTCAGACAGTTGAAATCAATTTCACAAATGACTAAAAAATTATGTCATTAAGTTGAGACAATGACATTGCTTGTATTTTGTGGTAAAATTAAAATTAACATTATGGAGTCAAAATCTGCAATAAAATCATATATTAGTTATGAGAAACAAGAAAATAATATATTATATAACTGTAAGTTCTTGCCAAATACAGTAATAATTATAATGTCACAAAATTTCACCCAAGGCACCTTTTCCAGTGGCTTGCCTTAAATAATGGCTGAATTTGTCACAAACTCTGGTTAAAAAATATATATGTTTTAACAAAATGCAAAATTAATAGTGCCATCTGCTCAACTTTATTATGTCCATTAACAGAATGACGTCTTTGTCCTAAAGACACACTCTCGCATGACATAGCAAAGAAAATTTGTCCAAACATCACACTAGAAAAATATGCAAGTACAATATTAGTAACTTTAACACAAAGATTGTATTGTCACCTTAGCATTACACATGGTAAAAGTACCATTGTTAATAAGAAGTAATACCCCATGCTGCATTAAGTAGACAGTATATGATCTCTATTAACACTACAGGTAAATGATAAACTTGCAAGAAATAAATGGAACATCTCTTGATAGATTCATATAACTATTTAAGGTAGACATCATCAGTCTCACTGAAGTTTTATTTTGTTAACCCTTTATTCCAAAGATAGTGTTTTATCAGAATCAAATCAGTCAGTACATCTACATTGATTGCTTCTTGGTGGGAAATAAGCTAATGAATCCATAAGCAAACAGTTTAGATCCTGAACAGTTAACACTGACTTAATTCCATAGATAATCTTCTTATCTCTTGGGCAACCAGTGTAGATCCAGACTAGCCATCACAATGAGCCATCTGTGCCCAAGGTTATAAAACTGAGACCAGTCGCCATTTCAGCCAATCAGATGCTTGAGATTTGAGACTGGTTTCCAATCTCAGCTTTATAACCTTCAGCCCTGATCTCAACATGAACTGCTTGCTTCTTGGTCAGAAATAACATACCTAATCTAAAAGCAAACAGTGTAGATTTCAATCAGATGGCACAGATGTGCTAGTTTATCTGGATCTACACTGATAACCATAATAGAATGTATCCATGGAGTTAAGGGATAAGCTGAAAGAACAGGAACCTCATTTTGTGTATCTTCCTCTTCATCATCTTTCACTGGTTCTTCCCCCTTCTTATCCTTGTCGTCTAGCTCCACCTCCTTGGAGATAATGTTGTATGTCGTCAATACTACATCATAACTTGCAAGTCTGAAAAATACAAAAGTACATCTCAATGATGCTTGAAACTTATCATTACAGTAACCTTTCTAGCTAAGTAATTTGCAAAAGGGAGACCCTGATTTGAGACTCAAAACTCTAAATACTTAAACACATTTTTTCTTTTGTACTACATTAAGAAGACCTCTATAATAAGACCAGTAGCTGTCACATATTTTTTAGTTTTGACCACCAGATCATTAACACTTTTTCCTACTCCCAAAAGAGGTCGTTACAGCATGGTTTCACTGTACAGGTGTAATGGCTTAAATTTTACACTCAAGACATATTCTGCCTTCTGGATGAAAGCCCTATAATTAATCCTTTTTTCCATATATAAGCATTTTTACTTACGTGTGACCAGTGTAGATCCAGATCAGCCTGCACGTACGTGCCATCTGATCATGATCTGCACTGGTCGCATTTTGGTCAAAAATGACATAACGAATCAAAAAGCGAACAGTACAGATCCTGATCAGATGGCACTGATGTGCCCGCTGATCTGGATCTACACTGTTCACCCATGCAATAAAGGTGTGTCTATGGAGGAAAGGGTTAATTAACAAATTTAGTTTTAATTTAAGATTGAGCTTGCATTTACATTAAAGTAGTGTTTTAGCAGTATGACACTTAGTACTGTGGTATCATTACATTTTGTACAGGTTTAATTTTCACATCTTTCACATTTGGGGAAAATGTGAGAATTTAAACTTCAAAACTTATAATAGAATAAAATCAATTGCACCAATGTGCAAAATATCTGTACAGAAAATTTAATTACACCATTAATTGTGCCATTTCTGACACCCAAGTCTACTATAGTAAACTCACTTTAACACATTTTGTTCTCTGTTAGCACCATGGTACATGCAAACCCGTAGAAGACCAGACTCACACCGCCTCTCTATTTCTGTCCTCCAGTGATGTATCAGTGACGCCGGGCAGACAATCAGCGTCGCAGTCGACTTCACAACAGACTTGCCCACTGAAAACATGCAGCAGGCAATATTACCCTATAGACAATATTTTACACTTGGCAGTTCCAGCAGCTATTTTTAGAGTGTAAATATATGTGTAAAAATTGCATCAATAAGCATTGTATTTAACCTCTGCTCAAGTTTATGACACCATTTTATGAAATCTGGGGTTTCACTTAACCCTTAAAACATTTGAGGGTGAAAATTATGCAATGCTGCCAATTTCTGATATCAAAACAAATTTGACCCTTTGCTTGAAATTCTCTAAGGTCAAAATGAGCACTTTTAGAATTTCAAGGGTCAACCCTATTTTGAGTGTCAAATGGAACTCCTTATGACTGTCACAACCAAGACTCATTTCCATGTGGCACATTTATAAACTTATATATGTTTTTGTATTTCTGCATTCAAATGCATTTTTATATCTGCATAACACCTGTCAAATATAGTGTTTACATGTAAAATGCAATGTACAACAAAAGACTGTCTTACATTTGTCTAGTTCCTTGTCACGATTAAGCCAGACTTGTTTTTCTTCATCAGAGCCGCCTTTCCTGACTTGCTGCTGCTTCACGATCAATGATATCATAGTCAGCGTCTTCCCTAAACCCATGTCATCAGCTATACAATACAAAAAAGATCTTTGTGTAATCACTTTCAAATCTTAATAAAATCTTACCGGTATAACTGTTTACCAATCTCACTAAATTCAGATCTAACAAAATGCTAGATCTGATGATGGCCTGCAGACACCGTACATAAGTAATAGCGGTTTTTCCCAATTACTATTTTTAGAAATTGTCAACACAAGAAGCATGATTTATAACGCTAGCACAATGATTTGAAGATGGCATTACATTAGAAATGACTGCAATACAACATAAACACATATATCTCCAGTAAAATATGTCTTATGTAGGCTATCAACACTTTCCATGGTTTAAAATACTATTTTTACTTTCACTTTTGTGATTTTGTAGGCGACAACCTGATCGGTTCAAATGGTTAGTGATAAAAGCATGTTTTAGTTACTCGTTGTCAGATCCTTTTAGCGTAGCGGTTTTAAGGAGATGATTTTAATCAGATTGAACTGTTTACCCAATAGAACATGGCTTTTATCCAATCCAAATTTAGATGGGATAAAAGTCTTGGTTGAATGTCCATCAAGAAATGCAGGGGCGGATCCAGAGGGGGTTTACTGGAGCTGCTTGAAAACTTTTGGGTCAGCAGTATTTAATTTTTATGCCTATTTTGGTCAAAAATTATTCGACCATGAAATGATACAAACTGAAATATTCGAAACTGCAAATATGCCATTAAGTTAATTAATTTGAGCCTTCAGTTTTATTTTTATTTATACCGAGAATTCCTCCAGACGGTGTTTGCCTCTCTCTCCAGACCAGCCACATTAGAGCTTGTCTTTGATGTGTCATTAGTGGTACCAACAGCCCTGTAGGGTCCTCTAACTCTTCTGTTGCCTTAGGGCACGTCTCCAACTGCCTAGAATCATAATAAAATATAGTGAAATCCTGCTATTATAACCATCATCGGGACTGGGCAAAATTGTCTTAATAGTGGGGTGGTATTTATTTAATGGTGGAATTTAGTGCAAACTGTGAAAAAATGACAGCCATATAGTAGTCTTAGTACAGGGGTAGTCTTAATTTCAGCATATTCTTATAAGGTGTTTTACTGTATAATAAATGGTTGTTGGAAACATTAACATTTTATGTTATGCATTGATGACAATAACTGTTAAATTTACTCTTAAAAAGCACATTATCCTAGTTCACAAATAGTTATATATTTTGGGCTAATCATTAGAACATTTTTTAGGTATTGATATAAAATAAACATTGTTTTTACAAACATATCAAAAACCCACACAATTTTAATTAATCAGTCTAGATGTAGATAAAATTAGATAAACTTGGATATAGTTAATTCAGACATTTCAAAATAAGTGACATGAAGGAAATCCTAGGCACAGATGTACATATATCAGCTGACAAGGATCGATTGTTTTCCAATGAGATAAAAGTAATTAAGATGTGAAGAACTGATCTCGAACTACACTGTTTACAAATGTGATATATGTTGTGGTCAGTGCTCATTCCTTTACTCCATAGATAACATTTTATTACCCAGGCAATAAGTGTACATCCAGTTTACTCTGTAGATACATTTTTATTGCCTAGGCAAAAAGTGTACATCAAGTTCAGCCAGCATATCCGTGTCATCTGATCAGGATCTACTCTGTTTGCATTTTGATTTATTAGGTTACTTGTGATAAAAACGATCAGTGCATATCCTGATTAGACAGCACGGATGTGTTGGCTGTTTTGAATCTACACTGGTCGCACATGCAATAAAATCCATAAGTATGTAGTACAGGCTTAAGTGATTCAAGGATTTTGTGATACTGTGGCAAGAATATATTTCAAATTACTTGTGCAGTCTTTCAATGGCTTCTTTTGTGACACTGCCGACTTGTCGCAGTCTGTCTGCTGTCATTCGACCTCCATACAGCTGCATGGCCTGTGGATTGGCTGAAAGCAATCGTACAAAATTACAGCTGTAGCATAATGTTATGGCATATTTCTGTTAACACCTACAGATTTTGGGTATATCTTGACACTGTTATCATAAGCGGTATATAATATGAATGTTAAATGAAGAAAAAGAACTAAATAGAAAATAACCATTATAGGCAATATCATGTTATAGCAAACATTAAGCTTTATGACA
The DNA here is from genome assembly GCA_038501625.1 of Corbicula japonica. Taxonomy (NCBI): domain Eukaryota; kingdom Metazoa; phylum Mollusca; class Bivalvia; order Venerida; family Cyrenidae; genus Corbicula; species Corbicula japonica. Next base: position 411,926 of record JAZAYU010000381.1, on the reverse strand, counting down.
TTTACAGACACACCATTGTTCAGTATGGATCAAAATTGTATTGTTTCCTGGTTTAAATATTACCTGTGAATATGCGTTTTGGACTGTAATATAAATTACTAACTATGAACAGGCTCAATCAAACACAGCCTCCAATATTTTTGTTTTTGTCATGTTCAGTGACTTTCAAAGTTACCTTTTATTTATTTCTGACAAAAAAAGTAATAAGACAAACGTTGGCAAACAATAATCTTAAAGAAAACATGCAAATTTTGGTTTAAATATTACAATTCAGTAATTTTTTTAACCCATTAACAGTCCCATTTAGGCCAAATACAACACCAGCTGCTGCAAAATATGAAACAATTAGTTACCTGCATACATCTGTTGTAGAATATGTGGCGGGATTTGAGCCACATGGGGCAGCAAGGTTGTCTGGCGGAGGTTTTCTGGGTTATGCGGCTGGTGGGAACCTGTAAACATACAAGATGTCCAGTGAATATTTTGTGAAATACCTCACTAAGCATTAATGGGTTGGCTGTTTATATACATTCTAGGTTATAAGATTTGGGGTCAGATGCAAGATCAAGAAAAGGGGGTTTATTTTTGGCAGTCTTAGGTTAGTTACATGATAATTTCCAACTTTCTTACCAAAATCCCCATGGAAATTAAAAATTGCTGTCCAAAAAGGAGGTTAGTGCAATCCCTATGAACCCCTTCTGATCAGCCCTTGAGACTGCTTATTACTGGTATGATGTAGTGGTGTGTTAAAGACAATAGTTACTTTGGTAGTTTCTAATTTCACATATTATGAATTTTACATGAGCACTTTTGCATAGTTTACGTCCTGTTGAGGGTTGTTTTGTTTCAAGGAAATGTAAATTGCCCAATAAAGATGGGAAATACTTGGGAATTAACACAGATGTGCCGGCTGATCTGGATCTAAACTGTTCGCCCACACAATAACGGTTTGTCTATGAAGGAAAGGGTTTAAGTAGTCTTGCAAATTTGCTCATGTAAAATTGCCTTTTTTTTGGTTTTTTCCAAGTAGCTGTCTCTTGTAAACAATTTTCAGGAGATGATTTTATTCACATTGAGGATGAAAATTTAAAGAAAGATAACATCAAACCTAGTATGGAAGACAGCAATTCTGTCTTGCAGTCTTGTACAAAATGTTGACAGACAATGCTAAGCCAAAGGGAAAATCATTTGGCCAAATGACAGGTAGTTTTTTATTCCAATTCAGATGACGTCAACATCGAAAGAAAGTTGACAAGATCAACACTATTATTTAAATAATATTAAACTGTTGTTTGCCTAAAATATCATACCATTTGGATAAATCTTGATAATTTGTGGCTGTTTTGGAGCCTGTGAACTTCCAGCAGTACCTGTAATGTACAGTAAAATCTGGATACTGTCACACCAGTAACGTACACCAGATGCTGTCACAACTGTAACATACACTACACTCAGATACTGTCACACCTGTAAATTACAGAACACTCAGATACAGTCACATCTGTAAATTACAGAACACTCAGATACTGTCACACCTGTACATTACAGAACACTCAAATACTGTCACACCTGTAAATTACAGAACACTCAAATACTGTCAAAACCTGTAAATTACAGAACACTCAAATACTGTCACACCTGTAAATTACAGAACACTCAAATACTGTCACACATGTAAATTACAGAACACTCAGATACTGTCACACATGTAAATTACAGAACACTCAGATACTGTCACACCTGTAAATTAAAGAAAACTCAGATACTGTCACATCTGTAAATTACAGAACACTCAGACACTGTCACACCTGTAAGACACACAACAGTCCCCACTGTCACATCTGTAAGATACACAACACTCATGAAACTGTCACCTGTAAGATACACAACAATCAGATACTGTTACACTTATAAGATATACAAAACTCAGATACTGTCATGTCTGTAACATACACAACACTCTGATACTGTCACACCTGGTAATACAAGAGCCATGTTACACATGGTTAAATCCCCCCGCCGGAAAAAGTAACCTGAAGGTTGTACTTTCGTATAATTTACCTGGAGAGGAAATCCTTTTAAATTTGGAGTTAAAATTTTTAAACAAAATTTATCAAGTAAATCTGATAAAGGGGAATAACTCTAAAAAATAGGCAAGGTAGAGTTATTGGACTTGCACACTGAACTACCTACTGTGCTCTGTCAGTATATGAAATTTGAATAAAATCCCTCAAGTAGTTTTTGAGTTATGCTCCGGACAAAATTTATTAAGTAATTCTGATAAAGAGGAATAACTCTAAAAAAGGCAAGGTAGAGTTATTGGACTTGCACACTGCACTACCTACAATGTGCTCTGTCAGTGTATGAAGTTTGAAAAAAATCCCTCAAGTAGTTTTGGAGTTATGCTCTGGAAAAAATGTATCAAGTAAATGTGATAAAGGGGAATAACTCTATAAAAGGCAAGTTAGAGTTATTGCACTTGCACACTGCACTACATACCAATGTGCTCTGTCAGTGTATGAAGTTTGAATAAAAGCCCTCAAATAGTTTTGGAGTTGTGCTCCGGAAAGAATATATCAAGTAAATATGATAAAGAGGAATAACTCTTAAAATAGTCAAGGTAGAGTTATTGTTCTTGCACTCTGCACTACCTACCAATGTGCTCTGTCAGTGTATGAAGTTTGAATAAAATCCCTCCAGTAGTTTTGGACTTATGCTCCGGACAAAATTGTTTCGGACGGACGAACGGACGCACGGACGAAGGGCATTTCTAATATCCCCCTCGCCTTTGGCGGGGGGATAAACAAAGCAATTGGAAACAGTCACATCTGTAACATACACAATGCTCAGATACTGTCAGATACCTGCCTACATATATGTCATACCATTTGGATGAATCATGATAATCTGTGGTTGCTTTGGAGGCTGTGAACTTCCAGCAGAACCTGTAAGGTACAATACAAAACTTGGATACTGTCACACCTGTTACATAAACTAAACTGTTCGCTTTAGATTAATTAGATTAATTTAGGACAAGAGGTGTAGATCAAGATCCTACATTACAGATGTGCCAGCTGATCTAAATCTACAATGTTCCCCATGTGATAAAAGACGTATATACTGAGTATAGTGTAGGGCTAGCACTGGAGAATATAACTGTGTAAGGGCTTCAAATTAATCTCAGTAAGACAGGACCTGCCCTATACAACTTTGTATCTTTGGTCTATAGGCCAGTTACTGGTATTTAAAATGATTAACCCTTTACTCCATAGATATGCCTTTATCACATCCATGAGCGAACAGTGTAGATCTTTACTGTTTGCTTTTTGATTCATAAGGTTATTCCTCACCAAGATGTGACCAGTGCAGATCCAGAAAAGACAGCATGGATGTGTGGCTTATCTGGATCTACACTGGTTGCACACATGTAAAAACCATACATATGGAGTAAAAGGTTAAGTGTTGATCTATGTTTAACTATAAGTTATAAATAAATTTCTCCATTGTCTCTATATATACAAGTTTAATTGCATGTGTGACCAGCGGTAGATCCTGATCAGTCATCCTCTAGACCTCTAATTTCAGAAATAACTGAATGAATCTAAAAGCAAATAGTGTAGATCCTAATCAAAATGTACATATATGCCAACTGATCTAGATATACACTCTTCACTCATGAAGTAACAACTATCACACGGAGAAAAGGGTTTAATATATAAAGCTCAGTGACACACACTTATTATCTGCTGAAATATTTCATACAACAACTAAGAATTATTTGTTTTTGTCTTTTTAAAAAAAATACCGCTGAAAGATGTGCAGTACATTTACCTTGCTGACCCATACCAACTGTTGTCTGGCCTTGACTTTTTGAAGCTGCCTTCTTCTGATTCAAAACTGCAACAGAAGTGATGATGGGAGCATGTTAGAATTATTCAGACTCTCGGAAAATGACAGCTGAGCATTATTATGATCCTTGAGTATCATGTGTTTACATCAAAATTTTGACAGGTATTTTAAAGATGCAATCCCACAAGCGTAACGACGCACCTTACAGCAGGGATTTTAACTGATGCAGATTCTTGCATTTTGATGCAAGCAAATATGATTTTTTTCCTTTCTTGACCCCTCCTAATTCTGAGCTTGGGGTCATTTTGATGCTGGAGAATTTTTAAAAGTGGTCAACTTTTTCAAGAATAAAGAAAACTATTGAGTATATTGCATTTTAAAAATATAGTTAACCCTTATTTAACCACTGAAAATAAATTAAAATGAAGTCAAATCAATTTTTTTAAGTAGAAAGTTCCCAAAATGCAAGAAATGACAATCTGATAATGACCTCGTGAACATTCTCAACAGGGATCAGATGACCCCTGGTTTTCAAAAGCTATTGAAATCCCTGCATACAGTATAATCCACCTTTACTTATCGCCCTTATCTTATGTGCTTACTTATTGTATGTGTTTATACATGTATTGCAACAGCAAGTTTATAAACGCTGACTATATCTTCTATTTCACCTGAAGCAAATTGTTCACATTCTGAAGCCTGACCCTACTGGAAATGGTCAAAGTTCACAATAAAAATGATAATTGGTGTGTGTAAATATGAACTTATGATTAATGTAGGTGGTAAAATTATCAATTAAAGCCACACAAACCTTCAGTATTTTGCTTAATTTTGATGGTGAGATCTTGAATATTTTTAGAGATGCTGTCTATACTGGCCCGCAGTCTCTCTCCTTTATCCGGAAGCTCAGACATCTTTACCTTAGCAATAACTGACTACAAAGAACAGAAATATTTTGCTATAAGCTTCAATAAATGTCTTACAAAATTCATGTAATTACATGACAGAATTGGACTATCTCCATCATAACTCTATCTGAGTAAGACCAGTGTAGTAGCACCAAGCACTCATTCTGATAAAATTATCATTGATAAGTTAACCCTTTCCTCCATATATACACCTTTTTAGTCATGTGCAACCAGTGTAAATCCAGATTAGCTGGCACATCCGTGCCGTCTGATCATGATCTGCACTGGTCACATATTGGTAAGAGATAACCTAACAAATCAAAAAGCGAACACTGCAGATCCTGATCTGACAGCACAGTTGTACCGGATGATCAGGATCTAAACTGTTCACCCTCGCAATAAAGGTGCATCTATGGAGGAAAGGGTTAATAAAATGCTTCAAATCAGTAGAAAATCATTTTTACAACGGACATTCAGAATGAGCTATCTCTTGAAATCCATCTACGGAATGATGGATACAGCTTATAATTATATCATGTGTGACATGTAAATGTTGATCAGCCTTCATATCCTGCATGTCTAAACTTTGTCACTTTAAGAATCATTTCTATCATTTTTTACCAAAACACCGACATTTTAAAACATGATGAGACTGCTTGGATGTGCAGGCTGATCTGGATCTACACTGGTCACATATGGGATATCGCCACAAACGGATTAATGATTTACCTTTTGCTTCTCAAACAATGCACAAAGCTGGTTTCTCCGTGCTAGGTCTTGCTGTATAGATTCCAGTAACGCTGTCTCACTTTGTGACCCTTCTGAATCCCTGTAGACCTCAGACGCTGATCTGAACCCTGCAGAAATCTCTGCCTTTACATTTGCTGGTTCCCTGGGCTGATTCCACTGTTGAGACTGTTTTGGAACATCAATATTACTGGGAGCTGATTCCTTGTTAAGTGATTCAAATGATGCAACTGGATTCTTATTCAAACCTCCGAACATGCTTTTGGTCAGTATCGATGAATCTTGTGTATTTATATTCACTGAGCTATTTGGTGGACTCTGTTTTGGTCGGACTGGTTGAGGAACTGGACTTTCCTCATCCTCTGTTAAATCAATGATATCTGGAGAACCAGTCAAGATGTTCTCACTGGTTCCAGGTTTTCTAGCTTTCTCAGTTTCAGGACTAGACTGGCTCCCACCTGACTTGATTCTAAGCCTCTCTGACAATGATAAACTGAAGTCCCTCTTCTCACCCTTCTCTTTCACTGCTTGACTGTTCTCTTTTGCCAGTTTAAGCAAAGAACTGTCTGACCTATCAGACCTGACTATCTTAGTGACCTCCTTTGTATTAGTCTTTGTTAGACTAACAGACTTCTTCAGTTTCAACTTATTTTCAGATCTGCCAGAGTGACCTTCTCCTGAATCAGACCTTTTTTCTATAACAACAACTTCTCCATTTTGAAACAGGTCCCCAGATTTGTCATCAAGATAAGATTCTGTCTGGTCGATGCTCATGTTAGCCAGATCCACACTGATATCTAGGGCATCATCAAGACTCATTGCCCGCTCTTCTCTGATACCTGGATTAGCCAAGTGAGCTATTTCAGCTGCCCTGTCCTCCGTGTCACCTTCGCCACTATCTCCCTTGCTACGTTGTAACTGTTTTACATCTAAATCACTTTTGGCTTGGTCTGTTTTAGGCTTAGCTGGACTTTTTGACTTTGACCTTTCCCTGTATTCGGTCAAGCTGATTTTCTGCTTTTGTTTAGTTGGATCTGCCATTTGTTGGTTCTTTGATAGCTGTTGATAGTTCAAATCTTTTAAAGGCCTTGATGAGGAAGACTGAAACACAATTATAATATTTAAAACTTTACAATAATCATGCAGGTAAATATAAAAGGTTTCCTCAAAACAACTTTAATTTTCAAAATCATTATAGTTTAAATACAGGGGAATAACTGGTTAACGAAATAAATTTATTTTAAATGCTAACCTGTTAGGACTTTCAAGTTAAAGTTAATCATATTCAGATAAAGAAAAGTAAAAATCTAATACTATTGCTGGTAGCTACTTTCATACTTTTTAATTTATTAAAGTTGCAGTATTTGAAGCACGATTTCTGATACCAACATGTATATTTTCTACACATCACCCGGGATGATTTCCACATTCCCCACGAAGAAGGGACTGACAACTTTGACCAAGGTTATAAAACTGAGCATGAAAACCAGTCTCAAATCTCAAGCATCTGATTGGCTGAAATGGCAACCAGTCACCATTTCAGCCCATCAGATGCTTGAGATTTGAGACTGGTTTCCAATCTCAGTTTTATAAACTTCAGCCCTTGTTTAATCCTGGTTAAAACAGAAACAGAGGTGAAAGGGATAATAAAATTTTTAGCAACATCATTAAAGAAACTGTTCATTTTCGTGCAGTAAATATATGCTGATAATCTTTTTACAACAATCTGTAACAAACTGCCTCCATAGAAATCTGAAGTACCGGTATTTAGTATGTTATTCTGAAATAATCAAACATCATATACTTATTGGTGGTTTTTGACCATTAAAGAGCATAGTAATTTACAATGTTTAAAAAACAACCTTTATAAATCTGTGGTAAAGTCCTTTTTTAATTAAATCTTAATTTATATATATCGAATATTAGAATGTAAACAAAACAGGCATGAGATTGCTGATGAATTACAGATCAGGGGTTTTCCTGGCCATTTTGGGAAAAGGACCCTGGCCAGAATTGGGAAAATTTTAGCGCATGAAACGTCTCAATTGGGAACTTTTATCGACAAAAATACAAGTTTTGGGAATTTTGAAATAATTGTTTTATGCATTTTCCCCCTTTTTTAAAACTTTTACAAGGAAGGATCAGTTAACTTTTTATTCACTCAGGGTGGTTTAGTGTTTAAAACCTATATACAGGCTTTTTTTCCAGAAAAAAAAACTCAAGGTATGGAATAATTTTAATTTGTTGAAGTCAACAAATGACTATTTTTCTTTGTTTTCTGTGCTTGAACGCATCGCATAGTTCCTCCAGGGTGGCATTATCTAAGGAGGCCTGGCCCTCAATGCATACACTGCAACTCCATTATATCGCGGACATTGGGGTCCAAGCCCACCAACTGCGATATAAACGGAGCGCGATATAAGTAAATAATCGCGCTAAAACAATGAGAATTTATTTGTTTCTGTTGTCATATGCATGTATATCGCGGTGTTGCGTAATTAACACGCCGTGAAATCTACTGGTAAATCAGAGTACGTTCCGTGCTGGACAAATGTTTTAAAACAACTTTCTGCCAGTACCGTTATCAGCTTGGTGTTTTTCGCATTGTTCGTCACAAAGGGGGTTTCATGTCAAATCAGAAGCAACATAATTGTTAAAAAAACACCTTTCATTTATTTTCATATGTTTGATGTTAAATTGTATCCGTTTGTGAATGTGTACATCGCCTCTTAAATCCCTGCACACAAAATGTAATAAACAGCCGTCGCCGATAATGACATAATACGACGCGAAAAAAGCGTGCGTTTCGTGAATTTGTCGCCAACGTTGATTGAATAATTTTGATCTTTTTTACCACCACGAAGAATGAACAAACATATACATTGTAAATGTACAAAAAATTGGAATCCACGGACCAAGTGCGGTATATTGGATATCTTATGTTTTGAAAATTATTTGTGGATTCAATTGGGAAAAATGGAAGAAATTTCGGATTGGGAAAGGGTCCGTTTGCTTTGGGAAAGGGTCTGTTTCCGGACCCTCAGAAAGGCTAGGAAAACCCCTGCAGATCAGGATGTCAAACATTGTCTAACAACATTGTAAATATCATTTATTGAAGAGTTCAAAAACAATAAATGACAAAAATAAAAATTAAAATTATGCTTTTAAAAGTAAAGAGTCATTCCTAGGCTCAGATTTAACAAAGAAAGATTGAGCTGTTCCTTTGGTTAACCGATCACTTACAAGGTTCCATTTAACTGGCTATAAATTTGTAACCAGTTGAATCGGAAATTCCAAGTAAAAAGGCAGTAACACAAATTCTTCCTTACCCTTACAAGCTGTTCAGGAAATTTCTTGTTTGTATGTGTATCCATCTGGTAACCTAATAGTCAGTTAGCACATCACAGTCACCTGAAAACAAAACTTGTATTTTAACCTTTTACTCCATGTGATAAGGCTGTTACCCATGGGCAAGCAGTGTAATGATGATTCATTAACCTAAGGTGTCATTAGTTTTCGCGACCATGTTACACCTCGTCGCTTTTTTATTTCTAAATGATTTTACTTTGATTTATTCAATCATGTATCTATACAATGTGAAAGGATTCAGCGCTTCTGAGGCGGGGTGCCTTCACCCCGCCTAGTCTAGCCCCTACGGTTAAGCCTGATAATCGGACATCTACACAGTTATTCGTAAAAATAACTCTTAAACTGTAATAGAATAAGTGCTGAAATTATAGTTTGGTATTTAATACCCACTAGGTTTTCATACAAGTGTTTTTCTCTAGATACTTTCGCTTTTCATTTGTTTTTTTTTTCATTTCCGGCATTTGAATCCTCGCGCGATTTCCGGTTGGGTAAAATAACCAATATTTGCACTGTCTGTATACTTAGACTCTTACTCAGTCATTATCAGAAAAACACCAAACCTAGAGAAATCTGATTGACTGTTAAATAACGTCATATTTAAACAAGATAAATGCCATGTACCAAATACCAGCAAGATTTTTTTGCCATAAAGTCAGGGACAACTTTTTGAACACACTTTAAATGAGGGTATTAAAATGTTTGTAAAGGAAGTAAAATTTAGTATTTATTTTATGAAAATATACTAATACTTTAACAGTTGCCTTGGTATAGTCCAATTAAATTTAATCTACATTGGAAGCATTGTTGTCAGGGTGTGGCTTTGTGACCAGTGTAATCTGGATCTGCAATTTTTGATATTCATAAGGGCATTTCTGACCAAGAAGAAAAATGAGTAGATCCAGATCAGACTGCTCAGATGTCAAAAGTGATCTAAATCTATGATGTTTGCAGGTTTGTATTCAAATCCCTCTAAGTTTCAAGAGGATTAGTTAAAACTTAGTCCTAACTACATTTCTGCTAAACAAAGGAAGACTCAAAAGTGGAGGGATGTGGAACATTTTAACTCGCCCGCCGGCAGATTCTGCTCCATTAGAACGTGGAGGGGTGGAAGTGGCTGAAGGAGGTGTAAGGGGATGTTAAAGTTAAATGTTTTATTTTCTTTATTCTTATAACACAGTGGGGCTTGGGCTTTATTAGTGTCACCAACTTTTTTACTTGTAAAGACACCACTCTGTTGCCCTGTCGACGCATTCTCTGAGGGGATCCACTATCTGTTGAATATGAAGGTTTATTTCCATTATTTTTAAGGCAATAACCAATTACCTGGTAATAGCCAAAATACAAGTACCCCTATTTTCAAGGAAAAGAATAACTATCCGCAAACAAAACTTTAGGATTTATTGAAAGTTTATTCGAAGAAACATCAAAACTAAAAATGTTAAAATTCGTGAAACTGCTTTTAAAACTCTAGTCAGACCCCAATTGGAATATGCCTCTTCAGTTTGGAATCCTTACACCTCCAAAAATATACAAAAATTGGAACAGGTTCAAAGAAGGGCGGCTATAAGGTGGGTAAAGGGTGACTTCTCTGGCTTCAGCAGTGTCACTCGCATGCCGCAGGAACTGGGTTGGACGACATTAGAGCAACGACGTACGGACAACAGACTGATCCTGTTTTATAAAATAATACACAACTTAGTAGCTGTTCCTATACCACCATACCTAGAGAGACCCAACAGCAGGGGGTCCAACGTATTTGGTTTTTTCGGAAAAGTAAGTGAGCAACATGTTCTCTGCGGAACAAAATGGCGGAAAATTGTGTGATTTGGTGCATTTCAGGAGATATTTTGACCTGGTAAGTAGATTTATATCAATGTTATCGTAATATAAATACGCCTACCCGGAGGCCAGATGTGTAAGCTCCACTCGGTTTTTTAAATTATGTTTCTAGAGGCCTAAACAAAAAAGTTATTGAATGTATAAACTGAAAGATTGTTTGTTTACAAAGTGAAAATAGAAAATTTTGTGACTTAAAACTGTGTTTTTAGTCAAAATATAACGTTCTTGGACCTATTTTAGCGAAATTATTATCGAGTTTTTGCATATATTTCTTCACGGCGGCTTTTGCACTTTACATGGGTACTTTATGGCCATTTTTTTTATGTTCAAACACCTTTAATGTTTGGCGTGGAAGTGGTAAGCATGTTTTTGTTCGGTGCAGAATCTGAATAACACACTCGTATGCGTTTATATAAGTGAAAGTAAGACACTAGCTGACAAATGTTAAAAATCAAACCAAAAGCCAATATTTTACCCAAACACACGGATGTTCCTTTATATCTTTGCCCGAAAATGGCTTTACCGAAACAAGAACTTCATATGTATTTATAATATCAATTAGAATCTACCTACCCATTCTCGTGTTTGTTTTTGTGCGTGTGTGCGCGTATATATAAATCTATACCCCGATATAAATTTCTTACCAGTCCAGTCTCTTTTCTTATTTTAGGTGGAATAATAGTGTATCTAGGGTTGCACCTGTAGAACCGCAAGTTGATGCGGGATTGGTAAATGTCATTTCACTATGCCACGTATGACGCTCAAGTCTGATTCCCAGGGCTCTTAACTTATTAAGGGTAACACGCTTTTGTAGCCTCCTTCAGTAAGCAAAATTACTTCCATAATCGTTTTTATTTATAAAAAAAATAAGATGCTTTCCTTTTTGCGTACACAAATCTCTAAATATTGTAAATATGACACAGAATATACCCAAACAACAATACCGAGCATAGCATTTTGTTATAAGGGTATTCCGAGAAATTTTGACAGGATTATAAGTATCTTACATGAGTGTGAGGTGAAGATGGAAAAATCTGTCACCGAGGGTGAACTGTTTTGCGGGAACGAGGCTCTGTCGAGTTCCCGCCAAAACTGTTCACCCGAGGTGACAGATTTTTCTATCTTTACCGAATGTCCCATGCAAGATACTTTTTCTTGCATACCTTTTACTGTTCATTTGTGTATATGTATACAAAATAAATTTTGTTTCCTTACGCTGAAATATTGACGTAAACGTAAATCTTATTTTTAATGACGTCACTAACTGGAATAAATTACGTCAGATACTTGAAGACTGTAAACTGTAAACTCGCTTCTCGCCAAAAGACAATGGCACTTGACTGTGTATTTGGCGAGCAAATGCCTTGTGGTCGTAATTAAGTTGTCAAAATAAGTGGCAACTGGGTATATAAGCCTGTAGAAAGTGGTCGCATTATGGAATATGGAATAGCGGGGTGGTCGTATAATCGATGCCAGCGACCATTGAATTATATAGGAAAAATCTGTTCTTTCAAAAAGTGCCCGTAACAGCGGGATGGTCTTGAAATTGAGGTGGTCACAAGGCGGGAGTTTACTTATCAAGAGGTAGAATAATATACAAGTATAGTATGTGGTAGATAATTTTGCATAACAAATACGCGATATGTTCGTATTTGGGTAACAAATCGGCTTTTATTTTGATTATTAACATTTGTTATCAGCTCGTGTCTTACTTTCACTTATATTAACGCATACGAGTGTGTTATTCAGATTCTGCTCCGAACAAAAACATGCTTACCACTTCCACGCCAAACATTAAAGTGTTTGAACATAAAAAAAATTGGCCATAAAGTATCCATGTAAAGTGCAAAAGCCGCCGTGAAGAAATATATGCAAAAACTCGATAATAATTTCGCTAAAATAGGTCCAAGAACGTTATATTTTGACTAAAAACACAGTTTTAAGTCACAAAATTTTCTATTTTCACTTTGTAAACAAACAATCTTTCAGTTTATACATTCAATAACTTTTTTGTTTAGGCCTCTAGAAACATAAGTTAAAAAACCGAGTGGAGCTTACACATCTGGCCTCCGGGTAGGCGTATTTATATTACAATAACATTGATATAAATCTACTTACCAGGTCAAAATATCTCCTAAAATGCACCAAATCACACAATTTTCCGCCATTTTGTTCCGCAGAGAACATGTCACTCACTTACTTTTCCGAAAAAACCAAATACGTTGGACCCCCTGCAACAGGATGACCAGGCACATGCATCCTCTTTCCTACAGACAAATCCACACTACTGCAGATTATTACAAGTTCTCATTCTTTCCGCATACAATAATACTGTGGAACTCCCTGCCCACTATAGTAGTCATGCAGCCTAATCTTGCAAATTTCAAGAAGGCTTTGCATGCAACAAACAGACCCTAAATGACTGGAGGTGTTTTTATCTTTTATCTATCACTGCTGACTCTTATCAGCCTTTTACCCTTTTGCACTCATCCTTTTAACACATGCACTGACGCGCACCTGCCAAAAATACCATTTGTTTGGGAGTTCGGCAGTATTTATAGATAGATATTCAGCTAAAATTGTAGGGTTCAACAAGAGTCGGGAATCTTTAAGAGTCAAAGGGTCATCTCCCAGGTCAATGAAACCCCTGACTCTGTAAATAGACATGAAAAATAACAACTCTGACATGATTGTTTTTAATCCAGTATTTATCATACAGCTATGAAATACATTCACAATATCAAAACTTTAATGTTTCAATTTCTTATAACATTTTCATTGTAAAATACATATATTCAAATCTCAACAGAAAATTGAATGATTACTGATTCATGCTTGTACAAAATAAAGATTAATTTTATAGTCTCACAAATAAAAAGACCACCTTTGTTACAAGATTTTAGTATACAGTCAAACATGTCTGAAGCAGCTACCCAAGGGAGTTACAAAAAGTGGCTGCTTAACCCTTTCCTCCATATACACACATTTTTACGCATGTGCGACTAGTGTAGATCCAGACCAGCTGGCACATCCATGCCGTATGACTAGGTTCTGCACTGGTCACATTTTGGTCAGAGATAACCTACCAAATCAAAAAGTGAACAGTTTTGATCCTGATCAGATGGCACGGATGTGATCTGGATCTAAACTGTTCGCCCATGCAATAAAGGTTCGCCCATGCAATAAAATTAGAACAAAATGTCAATTTTAGACATATTCAAACTGGCTGTATAAGACAGGTGTTTGCTGAATGTAGGTGGCTGCTAAAGCAGGTTTAACTGTAGTTAAGGGCTGTCTACAGTTGCTATTGCATTGTCATCAATAAAAAAGAAATTTATCAAAATTTCTCTATTGGCAAAAACATATTCAATAAAACATTGCACAAATAAATGTTATTAATGCATCTTTGTTTTACAAAGGTTTAGAAAATTTGAAACAGAGGGAGAGTTAAAATACCCTAGTATAATAACTGTCTTCTTATTGTTTACCTTCAGTTCCCACCTTATTAACCCTTTCCTCCATACATACGCATTTAGTGGGCAAATAGTGTAGATCCAGATTAGCCAGCAAATCTGTGCCGTCTGATTAGGATCTGCACTGTTCGCTTTTTGAAAAGATATAACATAATAAATCAAAAACGAAAGATCCTGATCAGACTGCATGGATGTGGTGGTTGATCTGTATCTATACTTTGCCCACACAATAAAGTTTTATCTATGGAGGAAACATAATTATAGGTTACATGTAATTGAATCTGGTGTTGAATCTGAATATATAACGGTTCGCCTCACTTTCGATTCGCCCATCACGATTCGCCCCATTTTAATAGCGACTCTCCCCCCTGCATGGGGATACTGTTTTCATAGATTAAATTTAGGAAAAAATAATAGCTAAGTAGGGAGGATGTGTATTTATAGAATGTCAATTTGCAGTCAAAATTGGTGAAAGAAAAGAAACTTTGACGGTACCAGACAAAACAGACTATACAGATACAAGGACGACTATTTGACCTATGGGAAAAGTCTGGACGAAATGACATTACAACATCACAATTACTAGACTCGTGTGCCGCATTATATGGCCCTGTGTGAACTGTGCGTCATTGACAGTTGTTTAACATGTGCTGTGTTTAACGTTGTTAATGGATGTTGTTTATATTTGCAGTGTTTCTTCGATGTTAATAATTGTTGTTGTTTTACATGTTCAGCGTTATTTTCTTATTGTTGTTTTTTTGTCAATATCATTAGCATTTAGTTTCTGCAAGGTTTACCATTTTCCATCACCATCATAATTATCACAATTATCATATTAACTATCGGTAATGATGACTATTTGACCTATGGGAAAAGTACGGACGAAATGACATTACAACATCACAATTACTAGACTCGTGTGCGGCATAATATGGCCCTGTGTGAACTGTGCATCATTGACAGTTAAATGTGCTGTATTTAACGTGTGCTGTGTTTAACATTGTTAATGGATGTTGTTTATATTTGTGTTTCTTTGATGTTAATAATTGTTGTTGTTTTACATGTACAGTGTTATTTTCATATTGTTGTTTTTTTGTTAATATCATTATCATTTAGTTTCTGCAAGGTTTACCATTTTCCATCATCATCATAATTATCACAATTATCATAATATTATTAACTATCGGTAATGAATTGATTGAAACATTGTATAACCTTGTTTGTTTATATTACAATAATAAAACATTGTTTTGAAATAATTTCTTTTCATTTCAATTTAAGGGATTGCCACACTCCTCCCAACTTTGTTCATCGATAAAAAGAAAATTATAAAAATCTCAATAATGGCAAAATGCCGTTCAATGAAACTTTGCACAAATGAATGTAACTTATGAATCTTTATTTTGCATACAGTAAGACACGTTAGAAAAGTAAAAAACAAAAGCTAGACCTAAAAATTCCTTAAATTCTATTTACATAAATTCACAAAAACTAAGCTATACAAAACATAATTTTAAATTCCCACGTGAGCGCAATGACACTGACAAGAAAATGTTGTGTACTTTGTAAAAAAATTTCAACTAATAAAAGAGAAATCAGTGATTGTCATCCGTTTACGCGACCAGGAAGCGAGCAGAAACTTGAAGGTCAAACACACTTTTACTAATATCTCGTAAAGTTTACATATGTAAAAAGTCACGAGGACACAACAAATTGTTGTCAGTATCATATTACTAATGTGGGCTTTTTCATGATGTTTTGTGTTGTTTAGTTTTTGTGAATTTATGTAAATAGAAGTTTAGGGAATTTTTCGATCTCGCTATTTGTCTTTTCTCTTCTAACGTGTCTTACCATCTTCAAAATAAAGATACATTAATAACATACATTTGTGCAAAGTTTCATTTAACGGCATTTTGCCGTTATTGAGATTTTGATATTTTTCTTTTTATTGACGAACAAAGTTGGGAGGAGTGTGGCAATCCCTTAATATTGTCCCATCTTCTCCACTCAAATTGAATATGACAATTATGTTTTTCCCACCTTTTTAAACATGTCACCACCTTTTTCCGGGCAAACTGGCTAGTGAGAATAACGTGTCAATTAGTGACAATAAACAGTAACACGGTCTTGTTCAAATTTGTACCATAATGTGTAATACATTAAAAAATATTTTAGAAAAGAAAAATACAACTTTAAAGTAAATACAAAGTTAAATTTAAAAAAATATTAAATAACGTCGTTGCATGCGCCGCATACAAGAGCTCTAGATCGCTGCATTTAAATATTCACCTCCAATTCAGGGAAATCGTGTCTCATTTCGCGAATAAAAAAAGATAAAACGCTTTAAAATTTTGTTTTGCCCTCACATCTAACTCAAACTATAAAGTAAGTTTTAAAAAACGTCCGTTAAAACGGTAGGACTTTGTGGCATTTGATATGCGTACTTCCTTTTTTAAACAAGTGACCGGCATGGTCTTAAATATATCTTACCACTTATATATATAAGATCATTCATGTTTTCTAACGGTTTCTTATGTTGTTCAATCGACTAAATGTATCTCCATACTTATAATAATGATAATAATGAACTTGGGTCGAATCATTCTTTAGTAGGGCAAGTCGTTATTAAATGTGGGTCGAGCTGTTATTACAATGGGGCGAATCGAGAGTGGGCGAATCGAGAGTGGGGCGAACCATTATATTATCGTTCCAGGAAGCATGTTTCGCCGAAAATTGCATTTGAAAGGGGCATAACTCAAAAATATTGAATATTGAATATTTTCATTCATGTTGTTAATGCACATGATACATTCTAAGTATCAAGTGAATAGGAAACATACATGTACTTTTAAAGTTACAATGCATCAACATATCATTCTAATTGTCTCTGATGGCTTAGTTCATACAGATGATATATTGCAAGTATAAAGTGAATAGGATAAGTACTTTCAAAGTTAAAGGCAACATTAAGTTTAATGTTAAAGTTGGGGGACAACCAGACACTGCCGCTGCCGGACACTGTCGCCACTTGACAATAGGATTCCTACAAGTCTACCTGCTATCACAGGCGACACAAAAATCACTTCAATCAAATATGTATGAAAAAACAGGACTGTGTTAAAAATAAATTGTTTGACAGACAAAATAGAAATAATGCTGCCTTACTTCTAAAGCAATGAATATCATTTTAAGTATAAAACAAGTTATTACATATCTCAACTTATCCACTTATCCACTCTCTTCCGTAGCAAAGTACTAAAGCTGTTCTTAAACTATTGTAATAATAAACTTGCTTCATTTTTTATTTTGGAGTCAGTTTCAAACCTTTATTCCATCAATAAAACTAACGAATATTTAAGACACAGTGAAAAAAATAATTCTCATCATTTACCACAACAAAGTAAAAATGTACAAAAAGTCACAACAACATTTAGGTTTCAGTTTCAAGTCCATGTAACTAGTTAAACCCTTTCCTCCATAGACACACCTTTATTGCATGGGCGTACAGTTTAGATCCAGATCAGCCAGCATATCTGTGCCGTCTAATCAGGATCTGCACTGGTAGCATTTTGGTTAGAAATAACCTAACAAATCAAAAAGTGAACAGAGCAGATCCTGATCAGACGGCACAGAATCTGATGTGCCAGCTGATCTGGATCTACACTTTACGCCCACGCAATAAAGGTGTATCTATGGAGAAAAGGTTAAAGTTAACAAACAATCATATTTAAACTGAACACAATCTGAAAATATCCAACCAAAGGGGAACAAAAGAGAAACTAAACAAAAACAATCTAACATCATCTCAGAATGCATTTAAACGGTAGTGTCAGTAGAAATTCCAATTTCCTTAACCCTTTTCTCCATAAATACACCCTTTTACGCATGTGTGACCAGTGTAGATCCAGATCAGCCGGCACATCCGTGCCATCGAATAAAGAACAGTGCAGATCCTGATCAGGATCTACACTGTTTGCCAATGCAATCAACGTGTGTCTGTGGGGGGAAGGGTTAAGAATAAATGAAGCACAACTATTTTTACTACAGTACTACATAACGTTGACTAAGTTGAGACATAAAACAAGATGCGTTTGTAAAACATATATGCTCCCGAAATACTAACTGGATAGTAATCTGCTGTTATTTTATTGAAGGTAACTGTGACCTTGACCTTTGACCTTCTGACCTCAAAATCAAAAGGGGTCATCTACTTGTGATGACTAACCTCCCAAATCTGAGGACTGTCAAATCTTTGTCTAGTTATATAGGTTGGCTATGGACAGACAGACTGACTGACCGTGCAAAGCAATATACACCTGCTTCTTCAAAGAGGAGCTGAAATATTTACGAATTCCATGTATTTGGTCTCTTCAAGTAAATGTATGGTTTCCATTTCTATGTTTTTTATTAGTTGAACATGTGAAGGCGAAAAATAATTACTTAACCCTTTCCTCCATATATACGCATTTTTACGCATGTACGACCAGTGTAGATCCAGATCATTTGGCACATCCGTGCCATCTGATCAGAATCTGCACTGGTCTCATTTTGGTCAGAAATAACCTAACAAATCAAAAAGCGAACAGTTTAGATCCTGATCAGATGGTACAGATGTGCCAGCTGATCCGGATCTAAACTGTTCGCCCATGCAATAAAGGTGTATCTGTGGAGGAATGGGTTAAAATGGTTTAATACTCATATCAGAAAAAACTCACCCAGCCAAAATGTGGTGAGAAAGTGAAAAAGTGTTAGTCTACATGTATCAACAAATTTAACCCTTTACTCCATATATACACCTTTTGAATGCATGTGTGACCAGTGTAGATCCATATCAGCCAGTACATCCATGCCATCTGATCAGGATTTATTCTCTTCGCATTTGGTCAGAAATTATAACATTATAAATCAAAATGGAAACATTTCAGATCCTGACACAGCACAAATGAGCCAGCTGATCTGGATCTTCACTGTTCGTCCATGCCCGAAAGGCGTGTATATGGAGAAAAAGGTAAATAACACACAACATTAAAAATAACATTCACAAAACCTGTGACACTTTGTCTTGATCGTGACTTTGCTAGTAAAATAGCATCCAAATGAAGTTGTGTAGCAAAGCTGAACTTTACTTATAATCATTGCATTGTTAGTGTCAATACAATTACTATTTTATTAAATTTTAATAATACATGTGTAATTGGTGCAACTTAAAGTTTTTAACAATTACTATTTTATTAAACCAAAATAAAAATCAGTGCAACCATAAACTTTTAGCAATAACTATTTCATTGAACTTTAATAATACTCAGTGCAACCTTTCATGTTTTAACAATTACTATTTTAATCAACTTAAAAGAAGTTTAAATAGTTACTTTTTTATTGTTTTATTGAACTTTTATAATAAATGGTGCCACCTTTAAAAGTTTAAACAGTTACTTTTTTTATTGAACTTAAATAATAATCGGTGCAACTTTTAGATGTTAAAAATATATAATTTTATTAAACTTTATTAATGATTGGTGCAACTTTTAAAGTTTTAACTTACAACATACATGTAAATTATTTAATTAATCTTTAATTATCAGTGCATCCCTTCAAAGTTTCAACACATATTCTATTAAACTTTAATAATAATTGGTTTAACATTTAAATGTTCAACATATATTATTTATTAACTTTAATAATCTCACAGTGCAGAAAAGCTCTGTTGAAAAGAAAGGCGACCACCCACCCCCAGCTGCCAAAAAAGGAGGCCAGCAGATTATGTCTAATCTGTTTTGATGGTGTGATTATATGGTGTGGCTCTAAGGCAATTGTCGAGAAGTGTATTTGCATTACGAGGGAAAACAATCAGACTTTTGGTGCTTTCCTGGATCATCCTTTGGGAGACAAGGATGCCCAGTGGCATCAATGAACAGTGGAAATGTTATGGAGCTTTTTGAGACATCTATGTAAGAAGATCATGATGCCCCCTGGCAAAAATGGACAATATAAATGATATGACAATTTTGAGACATCCATACTGCAGAAACTACCTCAACGGGTTTTCAGATACGCGAATTTTTCGCTCTATAGAACAAAGAAGGCACTAGTTGGTTTAATGAGCATAACTTTTTTTCTGTTCATCTAAATCCTTAGGTGCAAACGGTTTCATAAAATTTAATCTTTGCTTGATAATTATATGTTTATTTTATAAATATTAAAGTTTATTGCGATAGTCTGTTTTTAGGTTAAAGTTAACCATCTCAGCCTCCTATATATTCTATTGAAAATCGTGCAAAATCGCCGACCTGTCTGTTTTAAATGAATTAAATACACTAATTAAATTGCAATAAAAGCTTAGGTGCAAACGGATTCAAAAAGAAGACTAATAAATCTTTCAAATGATATATTTTTTTAGTTGGAAAAATTATGTTGCGATAGTCTGTTTTAAGGTTGAAGTTAGGCTATTTTTTAATTTTCTCAAAATGGAGCCGATACAGTTATTGCGCTGTATCGATAAAAATCGTTTGACGTCATATTGGCCTGAGGCAGATATTTTATATTGCAGTTGGAAAAGACCGTTAAGCCGTTTAAATGAAACAATGTGCTATTCTAGCATGTATTGAATAAAACTGATTTTTACCTGCTGTAAAATGAATTTGTAATTTTCAGTTTTGGTTAAATGACGGTAATAGCAAAGGCGTATTGATATGAAAATTGCGAAAAAATGTTGTTGTTGTTCCTATTATTGATTTTGTTGTTCAACTTATTCAATTAATTATATAAATTACATTTTAAGGCACGCTAGCTTCAAAAGACGCCGACTTAAATCGACTCAAACTCTTAATTATTTAAGTTTATCTGTCATTTATCTACCGGATGCGGCGAATAATCACGTTTGTCCTTAAACGTGAAAAAATCACACCTTCAGTTGCAAACTGCGAATATCTCTCAGGTGTTCGTGTCATTTAAAGATTCGAATCCACAACCTTGTTACAAGTCCACGGTTGCACACCTGTCATTTGGTAGCTGACACAAACTCTGATGATGGCTTCTCTGAGAAATATTAAAAAACCTGACTATAAATTACTGCATGAGGGAGAGCCACTGCCAGAGATTACCTCAACTCGTGCTTTAGCTAGACAAGTGCTACCTGACGAATATTTCGTAGAACGTATCATTTGGTACCGAAAGGGATCAACCACAAATGATGTAAGTATAATTCTTCTGTAAAAACTAATTACTCTGTCATTCTCTTCTTGTTATCTGTCTATTTTGCATTACTATTTTACTTATCTTGCTTATCTGTAACAGTTGTACATTAATTTGAAAGAATTATTGATTATAATATATTAAGATACCGCATATAATTACTATTTCAGACACTTAAACCTGACTGTTAAAAATTCATTTTGAACATAGGATTTATCAATATCTGGATAAAAAATAAAAACATCTTTCTTAATACCAATAATAATCTATGTTTCATTTATTACAATAAGATAATACAACAATTTATAAGAAATCTGAATATTAATTTTGTTTAAACACACGTGTACCAATAACTTATTTGTATTACATATGATTTTGCTAATGCATTAGCGATATTTTGAATTCAATTTAAATAAACAATTTCTTTAATTGTCTCACTTTTCTGCTTTATCTTTGAAAATAACGAGCGTATAAACTGTACGATATTATTTTTATTACAACAACTATTTCAAGTTTGTATTATTTTGATTGATTTTAAAACAAAACAAAATCTCCCATTTGGTGTAAACTATTGTGGTGTTTTATTGCACAGGATTGCAGGTTAATTGGCAGTTTTATTGCACATAATTGCGGGTTAATTGTTAACATCCGGATTAAGTGCCCCGTTAATGCAGGAAATTATTTCGTTTATACGCTGTTATAAATAAAATCTGGTGAAACAAAACTTGAAATTTAAAGGCAGGAAGTGGGTTAATAATTTCAATTGTTATGTTAAACCTTTGGAAATGAAAGCATAAAATTATCTTTAAGTGGCAAGTAGAACGAAGTTTACTTAGCAGTCCTTAGGCTAAACGGCTAACCTCAATAAATACCCAATTTAGATTTCTTTAATAAAATATGTATAATTAATTTCCATCTTGCTTTGTACTTCAAAAAATGTGTACCATTCTAACTGAATTCGCGTCTTTTACATTCTTTTATTTCAAGGGTATTTTAATAAATAAATTGCTTAACAGATAATGCTGTTTTATTAAGTAGCGAACATTAAATAACGTATTTAGATGTTAGTAAGCTGGGTCTACACATGCGCAAAAATATTACTATTTTATAACTAAATGAAGGTACTGTTGAATATGAAAAGTTTGAATACGGATTCATAAAGTTGAAAGGTGATAAGAAGACATATATGAATCAAATTTATTATTAATCATCAATTTATATTTAGTAAAACTTAGTTAAAGTAATGATTTTATAGTATTTACATTTGTCAATTATTCCTTTTTCTCTTTCAAAAATAACGGCCAAAGATCATAAAACAATGTTTGGAGACCAGTCTTAAATCTTAACCGTCTTGCTGGCTGAAATGGTGACTGTTCGCTTTATCAGCTAATCAGATGATTGAGATTTGAGACTGGTCTTCAAACATAGTTTTTAATGATTAATTTGGACTTTCATCATTGAAATGAAATAACGAATTTCCATTATCTATATAAACGTTTTTATGTTACTCTTACAATTATTTTTCTTTATTTCTAGGGAAGCGATGAATATTTGGTGAAGTGGTCTGGGTATCCAACAACTGACTGTACATGGGAACCATCCTGCAACTTACCAACCAGTGTAATTGACAACTACGTACCACGGTCTATATGTGACATTCGCTTGTCTGAATTCGCAACTAGATTTCACAGAGCTGCCAGTGCAAGACTTCGATCCAAAAACCCCAGGAGTGTTATTTTTGTTGATTTAGACGTGTATCGTTTTGTGTTTGGCGCTGAATCCAAGACCCTGTGCAATTATGTTGACTTTCAAAAGCTAGGTTTGCCGGAGCACTGGCATTACGACCTAAGAAAGGATGGAACTGGTAGAAGGATCAAGTTTCCAGTGCAACTGAGCGTCAGATTTGCTACGCGTAAAACGTATGTTAAATCTGGTGGTGGACTTGTATTAAAGGAAATGCCACTTGAACGTTGTGTAATGTACTCGTGCACAGAAGTTTGCAACGTAGCAGACTTATGAAATAAAATATTGTAGCATGCTTTGTATTAAAACTTCATATTGTCTTAGGTTTGTAATATAACGCATAAAAGACGTTAGACAACTGTTTAACATTGTGTTCACTGATTTCGTATGTTATTTTTTATTATTATCTTGTTTATGTATGTGATTTATATTGTCTAAAATGGCGTGCACCCCTTTGAAAGAAATCAATTGTGATGTGAAAACCTCCCCCAAATCACTTACTATAGGAATTCCTTTGGGAGATTTAAGAAAACTTGACCCGTCCGATCAATCTGTCGTAGAACAATTAAATAAGTCACTTTCCTCTGTACAGCTTGTACCCAGTGTACGTCTCAAAACGAGGCTTGTTAATGAAATATACAGGTGTTCTAGAGATTACAAAAAGTTAACTGGTGGTCAGAAAAAACAACAGTTTGATAAGAAAGTAAAGCAGTTTTCAGTATTTGACAATGAATTTTATACCCCTTTATCATCCCCGCTCCCCCCTCCATCCCAGCATATGTCAACACCCAAGCAGTTAGAGAATTCGGGACATGTCCGTCTGGATACTTAGACTAGTAAGAATAGGCACAGAGTAGTAAGAAGATTAGAGAAAAATTCTGAAATGGCATTAGGTTTTGTGGAAACTTACGGTGTATTACCAAAGAGATTAGTTTGTGAGACTTTCAATGGTGAGGAATGTACGTTAAATGTTGATGGAACAAGGAGGGTACCGACTTCCTATGAATATATGTCCTCAATTGATCAAGCACAAGTGCATTCAATGTTAAACATCTGTGATAGTACAATGATATCCGACCGCGCATATCACGAAATAGCCATGAAATTTCCTACCATGCCGAGAATACATCATTTAATAGCATGCCGAAATAGTATTAACCAGAATTTTGACATAAAGAGGACACCCGGCATGCTGCCTGGCTCGTACTTAAGCTTTAACAATGAACTTAATAGATATATTGATGAATATGAGGGGAGAGAAGGAAAGTTTCCTGATAGATTAGAGGTCAAAATTTCCGGCGATGGAACTAGTGTGAGTAAAGTGTCTACTTTCGTTGTGTTGTCATTTTCTATTCTGGACCAAAGTACATCTAGTCATAACGACCAGAGAGTGTTAGCAATTGTCAAGTGTCACGAGAGTTATTCTGATTTGCAGAGTTCATTAAGACCCCTTCTTGATGAGATCAGTGATTTAAACTCGAAAGGATTTATTGAGACGGAACGGTATAAGATCCCGACTGAGTTGTTTGTTGGCGGAGATATGAAATTCATTCAAATATTACTTGGATTGAATAGCAGTATATCAACCTATGCTTGTCCATGGTGTAAAGTATCAAAGGATGATCGCGGAGTAATTTCTTTCCCCTGGAATTTCTACGACAGCCCCGAAATGAAGAGAACATTAGAACAATTAAACAGACAAGCAATTCAATCCAATAAGAATAAATTCGGAACAAAAGACAGACCGCTTTTGAACATTGAGCCTGACCATTATCTTCCAGATGAACTTCATCTCATGCTTAGGATAACAGACGTGCTACTCAGAAATTTGATCGATGATGCGACATCCAAAGATCAGTTTGGAAAAATAACAGGCAGCGCTACCGACAATCTTTCTTTGCTGGTGAAGGCTATCCAGGACTGTGGATGCTCCTTTAAAACTTGGACCAGTAAAACCGGAGATCTTGAATATACTTCTCTAACCGGAAATGACAAGAAGAAGCTCCTCAAAAACCTGCCAGACAAACTTGTATTTTGTATTCATGAAGAAACGAGGGACCAAACCGTGAAACTATGGAAAGACTTTCATTCACTATACTTGTATTTAACTGATACAAAAATAGACAGTTATAGTGGCGAAAACGTGTTCATTCAGTGTCACAAGTTTTTGAATGACTTTTTGAGCTTGGGAAAGAACCGAGAGGGATATCAACCGAAAAACGTGACTCCCTATCTTCATACACTGCTATATCACGTCCCGAATTTCGTTCAGTTGTATGGAAGTATGGCTAAATTTAGCGGTCAAGGAGTCGAGAAAACAAACGACATTATAAGACAAATCCATCAATCCAAGTCTAATAAAATTGATGCAACTCATGACGCTCTTTTAGTAAGAAAACGACTTGAATTAGGCTCTGTACACAGCATTGGAAGAGAAAAGAGAAAATATGAAAAAACAGCTAGCTCCTTCTGGACTCACGGAAGATCAAATATTGCGCACAGTAAAAAACAAAAAATAGCAAAAGAACAAGCTGATGCTGCGGCCATTTATTTACCCCAAACAACTGACTCTCATGATATCAATGAACTCGATGCCAATGAACTGAAAAGGAGATTATGTGAACTTGGAGTTCAAACCAAACTCAGAAAGAAAGAGAAACTTCTGGAGCTGTTAAAATCGAAATTGATTTAAATGAAACATTTTAGCACAAACTGACCCCGCCACGCCCCGCCCTCCCCAGCCCTGTTTAACTATATCCATGTAGGAATAAAGGGTGCACGCTACAAAATAAATGAAATAATCGGACATATTTATTTATTGATTAATATATAGCTTATATTTTATTGTGATTAAATGTACTGTTTCAAACTAGTTAGATGGTGATTACTAATTGTTAAATTGGACTGGAGGAAAATAAAATAAGTATATAAATGTATTTTATGGCTACATAAAATGATTTATGCATCGAGTATTGTTTTCTATAGGTACTGTAAGTTAGACTCTTGCAGTACCGTTATCATTATTATTATGTTAATCATGTAACCAATCAGAGAACAGGATTCAGCCACGTGAACCTTTCTAACCAATCATCACTTATTCAACACCATCTTTAGCGTCTTTCTGAATAGTGAACGTTCACGTTGATAATTTCTTGTAAAAAAAACGGTTTTTTCATACTTACAAATTATTTGGATGGATTAATTTGATGGTAAACCAATCCTTAGATAACATTTACCAACTAATGCTAATTTTTAATGCAGCACGAATCTTGTTGAAGGGTTAATTTTGTGTGTTTTTCGGAGAAGATGGAGTGATTATCTGTTCTTATAGGACAAAGCGTTTTAGTAACTTGGACTCAAAATGGCTACGAAAATTCAGCTTTTCGGACATTCTTTCGTGAAACACTTGAAAAACCACGTGAGAGACGATCCAACACTAAGTTACAATTTGAATCTTGACAATCCAGCATTGGTACAATATTCGGGATACAGTGGAGCCTCCATCCCGTCGTTGAAGGAACATTTGGAAGATATTATGGATTTTAGCCCACACATAGTCATTCTGGTGGCAGGGACTAATGATTTGTATGACTTCGCTATTACTCCAGAGGCAATAGCACACAGAATTATGGACCTAGTGGACTCCATTTTATTTTTATGTCACGTACAACGGGTAATCATCTGCCCAATTCTACACCGCACACAACCAACCAGATATACTCGATTTCCAGTGGATGTTACTGCATTCAATGAAAGGGCTGACATCACAAATGTACGACTGTCATCTTTGTGTGCTGAGTTACCACATGACAGAGCCATTTTTTGGAGATTCAAGGGCTTCTGGTCTGATGATTCCAAATCCTCCTACTTCTCCGAAGACGGGGTTCATTTAACGTCAAGTGGTCAAAGACGTTTCTACAACAACATTCGTGGTGCAGTGATTGCACAACTCAATCTGGGTTTTACCAGATAAGTATTTAAAGTACTTTTACCCATACAAGTTTTGTATCTTCTAGTACACCACATGTACCTTACTTAAAGTTAAGTTCATTAAAAGTATCTCCTGATACACGGGTAAACATGGTTTTTCAAAGGACAATAGCTTATCGTTATGAGCCAGTGTTCCCATATTTGCTATTTCATCACATTATATAATTCCAGAAACAAAGGAATCAATACTATAATTCATTTATAAAAAAAAAAAAAATACAAATAATACATAATGCTCTTACTCGAGTACGGTATCGGGTTTTTCCGTGAACAGGGATTTATGAGTGACCGGTAGTTCTTATAAGGTCTTAAAACGCTTTTGTTCCATACCGGACATTTTCCTCATATGAATTTACATACAACAGATGGTTGTTGTATAATCATTGCCCTGTTCATGTGACATATATGCACCTTAGCGTTTCCCACAGCCTCAATGCTGGGTGATTATTTCTGTGTGTAACATACAGTAGTTTTATTTTCCCATAGCAATGGTGCTTGGTGATTACTACAGTAATTAACAGATACTCATCAATTTTATTTTTCCCAACACAAAAAGGTTGGTGATCAGCAATGTGACGGTTTTCAAAAGATTCGTGTACAATCCGCTACACTATAGTGCGAACAGATTCTTTTAAGTTATCATCTACACTGTTCGATTTATTATACTTACATTTCAGTTTTGGCTGTATTTGTATTTTGTATACACACACCAGTCACATCTGAATGAACACTAAATAATAATACAACAATTTTGGCTCTAACTTTACATGAGCATGATAATTCATTTCAGATGGACGGAGGTCGAAAGCGAAAGCCGTCGGCAACAGTGGCGAGCTGTTCGTGCTGCCAAACAACAGGAATGAAACAACCAAAAAAAGGCAAACAGACGCCACCAGTTACAATTCATGAATGTCCGGTCACGGAGTCAACCAGCAATTCCAACAGCTCTAATGACAATACTAGGTCTAAAACAACTGCCGGGAAAGGAAAGTCTGTCTCACAAAAAACCAAACGGGCATTGATACAAGACTCAGTTCAAGACATGCCCATGTTAGATATGCATGGAGAACATATCTCGGATGAACTCTTGACACATACAAGTGGGGTCACCACACCACAGCCAATCACAGAAGAGGACTTATCAGACACCTCTGAACAATCGGAGCAATCCGAATCTGACTCTGATATAGAAGATTTCACCGGAGTCATTAATAAACATGTACATAATATGATTGGAGGTAACACTATATCATATGTTGAACCCGTGTCTACCCCAATTTATACGCAAGTCTCTTTAAAGCTTCAAAAGAAAATATGGAAAAACAAATATATAGAATTCTGTGATCTACTTCCACTGGCCGAAGGTCTCCTCCCATCCACAAATAAGTTTACCTTACAGTTTGATGGTTCTGCCAATTTGAGTCTTGTTCCTGCAAATAAATCCCGCAAAGCTCTCACCATTGAGCAATGGACCACTGCCTTTTTACGTTATGTAGCAGTCTACTCCTTAAAACACCCAAATGAAACACCGGCGCTCATGAAATATGGGGAAATAGTCAGAGATTTGGCCAGCAGACGTCAAGGGCCTGCATGGTCATTTTATGATACTCAATTCAGGCAATTGAGGGAAGCCACATCCATACCTTGGGATCGCATTCACACCGAATTTTGGATCATGGCCACAACTCTGTCTCAGTCTTCTAATTTTCGTCCCTTTCGGCCCAACTCCAACAGAAACACTAACAACCGTCAGACTGGAAGTCAACGACCAGTCAGATACTTACAGAACACATGCTGGACTTTCAACAGAAGGTCAGAATGCAAAAACACCAACTGCAGCCATCCACATGTCTGTGGTTTCTGCCGAGGCTCACATCCAGCCACTCAATGCAGCTTCTCCAGCAAAGAGCAGGCTTTCCAGTCAAAATCATTCCAGTCCCCAGTGTCAAACCAATCTGCTTCAAACCCAAAAACCAATACACGCACAAACAGGCAATAAACCAGTCACACCTATAAACGTCAGTTCTTTGGCACACTATCTTACAGGTTACCCGAAAGCTCGTTACTTAATCGAAGGTTTTCAGAACGGTTTCCGATTAGGTTATACAGGCCCATGATTTGCTACTATGTCACCGAACCTTAAATCTTGTGCTCAACACCCTCAGATAATCGAAGCTAAACTAACAAACGAAGTCAAATCAGGACGCATTAAAGGACCTTTCTCTGAACGGCCTTTCCCCACTCTTCAAGTGAGTCCGATCGGACTGGTTCCTAAGAAAACTCCAAACCAATACAGGTTAATTCACCACCTCAGCTACCCGAAAGGCAAATCAGTCAACGACCACATAGACCCCAATTTTTCAACAGTGCAGTACGCATCTTTCGATGATGCCGTAGCTGCAGTTCTAGAACTAGGCCAAGGGTGTTATTTAGCAAAAACAGACATAGACAACGCTTTCCGTCTTGTTCCGATCCATGCTTCTGATCATGACTTGCTTGGTTTCACCTTCAAAGACAAGTTTTACTATGACACATGTCTCCCTATGGGCAGTTCCAGCTCATGCTTCATTTTTGAATGCTTTAGCACTAGTTTACAATGGATAGCTCAGGAAAAATTGGGTATTCAACATATCATTCACATACTTGATGATTTCCTCATACTAGGCCCTCCCAATTCCTCTATATGCCAACTCAATCTTCAACGTTTCCTACAACTTTGCTCCTCTATCGGGGTTCCCATTAAATCAGAAAAAACAGAGTCCGCACGTCAAGTCATCACTTTCATGGGGCTAGAATTAGATTCCAAAACTATGGAAGCCAGGTTACCTACTGACAAACTTGAAAAATTGAGGGCCATGCTGGAAAAATACTCTAGATGCCGAAAAATTACACTAAAAGAATTACAATCCCTTTTAGGCTTATTGAATTTTTGCTGCAGTGTGGTTATACCAGGTCGGGCATTCCTACGTCGTTTAACCGATCTCACTAAAAAAGTCTCTAATCCTTCTCATCGCATCACTTTCAACAAAGAGAGTCGCAAAGACATTACTGCTTGGCAACATTTCTTAGAACATTTTAATGGCAAACAATTACTTTTAGCAAAACGCTGGGTCACTGACACGTCTTTGGATTTGTATACTGACGCATCAGGTGCAGTAGGTTTTGGAGCAGTTTTCAACTCACACTGGTTTCACGGCACATGGCCAAACAACATGCTCGACATGAATATCACTTTCAAAGAACTTCTGCCCATTGTTTTGGCATTAAACATCTGGGGACCACTCCTGGCCAATAAATGCCTAATACTACATTCTGATAACCAGGCAGTGGTACACATTGTCAACAAACAGTCCTCGAAAGACCCTCTCATCATGCATCTAGTTAGAAAACTTGTCCTGACTTGCATGTCTTTCAATATACTAGTACGATCATTACACATTCCTGGTAAAACCAATGTCTTACCTGATCTTCTTTCACGTTTACAGATAAACAAGTTTCGGGCTTTGGCTCCACATATGGACAGCTTACCTGCACCCATCCCAGAAGAAATGTTACGTCTCCCTTGAACAGAGCTGTGCACAGTTTACTGAAACGTTCCATAGCCCCCTCCACCCTGACTAGTTACAGAAACTCTCTGCGACATTACAGAGTTTTTCATTCCAATTACTACCCTAACAAACCACGGTTTCCGGTCAGTATAAGTCAACTTGCACAATTCATTACCGTATCACACCTTAAAGGTTTAAAATCCACGTCAATTACATCTATGGTTTCAGCTATATCTTACATCCATAACATCAAAGGTTACCGCAATCCAACAGAAACTTTCTTGATAAAGAAATTGTTACGGGCAACAAAACTAACATCACATAGTGACAACAGAAAACCGATCACCATCCCCATTCTTAAAGCGTTATTAGAAGCGCTTACATTGGTAACTACAACCTCAACAGTTCTGTTGTTGTTCCGAGCTATGTTCCTAGTAGCATTCTTTGGTCTCTTTCGCATTGGGGAAATAACCTTCTCACAAAGAGGCTCTCATAATGTCATCATGAGAAAAAATGTGGAATTCCATAAAAACAAACAAGGCAACAGTTTCGCTATCATTCATTTACATAGCTACAAACACTCGTTGGGGCAGAGAGCAAAAATTGCCTTGAAACAACAGCAAACTCCTTCCCTTTGCCCTGTCAAGGCACTCAGAAAATACTTAAGACATAACCCCAACCTCAAGGGTCAGTTATTCTCCTTGCCATGTGGAAACCCAGTCTCCTCGTCATTCTTTCGTCAAATGCTAAAAAAATGTGTTCGTATTTGCAAATTACCATCCTCTCAGTATACAGCTCACTCATTTCGAATTGGTGGGGCAACTCATGCCTTCACCCAGGGATTATCAGCTTCTCAAATCAAACAGCTAGGACGCTGGAAATCTACTGCATATCTTAAATACATCCGTCCCATCGAAACAGCAGTTAAAACAAAACAGCCATCCGTTGACTGTTGAAGCAGCAGCGATTGGACTGTTATGAGCACATACTATAACAGCTGCTACTTTCCCTAATTTCATTTCCAATACAATAATTACGACTGCCCCGGAGTAATAATATATCTACATATATGCTACGTCAATAGTGCCATTGTTAAGGTTTTTAATACATACATGGAAGACAAACTGTTCTATAAGACAGGGCTGACTGTTGAAGCAGCAGTCACTGGTTTGCTGTATATTTAGTTATTACCTCACTTCTGATATTTTATTTTGTTATAGATTAGATGTGCATTACGATTCATTTGTATCATCACCTTGTCTGACTGTTGAGTCAGCAGACACATATATTTTATCATGTTTCAGTTTTGTATGTTTACTTACATGACGCAATAATGTATCATCACTTTGTATCAAGTATGTTCTACCATAGCGAACACGCTATCATTATGAGTAGTCTGACTGTTGAAGCAGCAGGCCATTACATACAACTACTATATCATGTATGTACATTGGTACACGACCATTTGTCATATACTGGACATTTCATGCATTATTATTGTTTTGTTATATATGGACATTTCATGCATTATTATTGTTTTATACTTGATATTGCATTAATTATCATTACATGAACCGATAGTGAACAATCTCGAAAGATGAGGTTAGTTGATAAAACAAATCTATCGGTTATACAACCTCTGACTGTTGAAGCAGCAGAAAATTTTTACATCAAGGTATATGTTGTATAAGCTTTTATGTTAAAGCACAATATAGATGGTTGCATCCACTACTTTTGTTTCATCTGACTGCTGAAGCAGCAGACATGTACAGTATTATAGTTACCATACCTTATTTTTGAATGTCATTTAATACAAAAGATACACTTGACAGTTTATATGGTGTAATCAAAGTAATTTTAAACCAATGTAAACATATCAGATCCCCTACTTTTTGCTTCTACATTGATATATTCATGTCATATGTAAATAAAGATCGACCGTGTAGAAAATCTGATAATGTACCATACAGAAATTTCTGTCAACTTGCTGTCAACAGTGTTCAGTAACATTTTCTAGAGGCTCTGATTATTATCCGGGTATATCATAACTGGCTAAGTATACATCTGGGTGGCGTTTTCATTTTGGCGGTTTATTTCCACCCAGCTAAGTAAAAATAATTTATGTTTTTGACTCTGCTGGTAAAAAACACTATAAACTTGGTATTTATTTTAATAAATGCCCATTTTTCAATCTCACGTATATCTTGTTGTTTATTTTTCCTTACAAGTGTATACTTAGCCATCATGTTTCTCCACAATAGGAAAGAGGCATAAATGTATTTTATGGCTACATAAAATGATTTATGCATCGAGTATTGTTTTCTATAGGTACTGTAAGTTAGACTCTTGCAGTACCGTTATCATTATTATTATGTTAATCATGTAACCAATCAGAGAACAGGATTCAGCCACGTGAACCTTTCTAACCAATCATCACTTATTCAACGCCATCTTTAGCGTCTTTCTGAATAGTGAACGTTCACGTTGATAATTTCTTGTAAAAACCACCACCTCCCCTCCTCCTCTCTTTGGTTACATGACAAATATAAGTGTTATTAGTTTAATATCTTTGGTTACAAGACAAAAATATATGTTATAATTTCCACAGGCGGGCGGTTTATTTCCACCCAGCTAAGTAAAAATAATTTATGTTTTTGACTCTGCTGGTAAAAAACACTATAAACTTGGTATTTATTTTAATAAATGCCCATTTTTCAATCTCACGTATATCTTGTTGTTTATTTTTCCTTACAAGTGTATACTTAGCCATCATGTTTCTCCACAATAGGAAAGAGGCATAAATGAATATGAGTGCTTTTCTTTTAAATATTTAATATACTCCTTTATAATTGTTTTTGTATACTTAAAAAACAGCATCTTAAACCAAACAGTCCGCATTACTTAAATTTAATTTATTGATGCGATACTAAACCTTTAGATTGCGCGCACTATTATTTTATCGATTTTTGCCCTAAGGCAGTAAAAGGTATATCGGGATAATAATCGATCACTTTGTTATCTAGAGTTATTGGTTTTTCGGGGACGAATTGTCCAGTGAGGTAGTTTCTGCAGTATGTATGTAGCATGACATGATGCCTCGTGGCATAAATGGAAAGTGGAAATGCTACGACAATTTTTGGGAATTATTTGTAGGGAGACCATGATCATCAAAGACAGCCATGCAACAAAAATGCTCCACTGCTCATGGTCTAGGACAACATATAGTGACTTGACAAAGCTCCATTGATAGGACAGGCATCCCCAAGCTGCCAAAAACAGGAAGCCAACAGATGATGGCAGACTTGTACAATGGGCTTATATGATCTGTTTACAATTTCCTTTTAAAATTATTTTACAGTACTGTTTTAATTTCAGATTGCAGTTTTTGCTGTGTGTATGATCTAATCGGTTAGCGGTAACCTAGGAAAAAGGCACTCTTACAATTATCAATTAATGACAAAGCTGATACTGTATTCAGAGTATTTCTTAAAAAAACAGAAGAAGGGACAATACAGATATTTTGTTATTTACAATATTAAGTAGAGGGATATAGTGCCAAGGTCAATGGAAAGCTTATGGGCATACCTCTGGGGAAGTTTACAGATATGTTATGTAGAAACCAAGAGATTGTGTGCTGTCAGGCATGCCTTGCAATTACTATCACTTGGACAGAGAAACTTCAACAAAAACAACAAACAACAATCCAGTAAAATAGTAATAATTTAAATTTCAGACAGCTGCTGTAGAAAAAAAAGAAAAGAAAAATACTGTAGTACCTCCTAAACCACAGAAGAGACCCAATGAAAATCAGTTGGTAGGATTAAAATTATTAAAATTTCTTATCCCTTTTCTCTTTATACATGCCATATATCACAAAGGTGACCAATTTAGATCCAGTTGACAAACTTTTACAGATCGACAATATTTGCCTCCTGGTCAGAAATAACCTAATTAACACTTTCACTGCCGATCGCGACTATAGTCGAATTATCCATACACTGCCGATCGCGACTGCAGTCGAATTTCTATACCGCATACCGTACAATAGATTTTAATAGCATTAAATGGGAGACAACTCTGTAGGAATCAGTATTTATGCAAGCAGCAGTTAATTTCCTTTGTATATATACGGATACTTTTTGCTTTCGGGCTTTTACGTTGAAAATAATAGGTGTAAAACATTGCGAAAATTACGGAGAAAAATTTGAAAACATTGTGAATTTTTCGTTTGTAAATTTGAGAAAAACTATGCCTCCGCGTAAAAAATTGCGGACTGATGAAGTGTTACATGCTATATTTCACGATTCTGACTCAGGAAGTGACAGTGAATATGATTCTAGTGAAGATTATTCGTCCACGGACTATGAAAATGGCACAAACAATCCCCCACCACCCCCGGTACGAGCTCCAGGAGGTCCTGCAGGAGACAATCGTGGAAATCGTATACAAAATGTGCCAGTTATGAACAATGATATTGTTAATGATGCTGCAGAGCCATATAACTGGGAACTGTATGAGATGGAAGATCCATTCTATCCTGAATGGTTACCAGCTTTTAGGAGAAGACGCGGTGTACTCATTGATACTGATACATTTCAACCAGTTGACTTTTTCCGATTATACTTTCCCGATGAAGCAGTACAACTGATAGTTGATGAAACAAATCGCTATGCCACGCAGTATTTGGATGCTCATGTAGACCTGCCTCCATTTTCAAGGCTACGCAAATGGGAAAATACAACTGTTGAAGAAATTTCGGCAATGTTGGCCATACAGATTAGCTTCGGTATTTGTGCGAAACCCTCTCTTGCGGAGTACTGGAATAGTTTCTGGTTAACAAAGACTGATATCCCATCAATAATGAGCAGAAATAGGTATCAGATTTTGCAAACATTTCTTCACTTCAATGACAATACAAACAGAATTGAAAGGGGTCAGCCAGGGTTCAATCCACTGTTCAAAATACAACCACTACTTGATATCGTTGAACCGCTGTACGAACAGTATTTTGGTCCAGGTAGGAACCTCAGTGTAGATGAATCCATGGTGAAATTCAAAGGCAGAATATTTTTCAAACAATATATGCCTGCAAAACCTACGAAGTGGGGTGTTAAATTATTTGTGCTTTGTGATGCCAAGACTGGTTATGCTCTGAAACACATGGTGTACACGGGTAAGGAGTGCTTCGCGAGAGACAACAATACACCCTTGTCCGAGCAAGTGGTACTCAAGCTTTTGGAGGGTTATGAACAGAGTGGTTCAGTGGTTTATTGTGACAATTACTATTCTAGTCCACAGTTATTTTCAGAACTGAAAAGAAAAAAAATTGGAGCATGTGGAACAGTCAATCCAAATCGTAAACATATGCCCAATGAACTCAAACCTGCGCAGCTCAGACTTGCGAAAGGCGATGATCCAGTATTTTACCGTGCTGATGATCTTGTGTCTTGTTGTTGGCATGATACCAAGCGTGTAACATTCCTTAGTACAGTGGACACCAACAACACTGTTGACAAACGAATTCGATCAAGACAAGCGCCCGGTGGCTATTGCACAGTTGAGAAACCTGTACTTGCGGATCGATATAATAGTTACATGGCAGGTGTAGACTTATT
Organism: Corbicula japonica; assembly: GCA_038501625.1. Taxonomy (NCBI): domain Eukaryota; kingdom Metazoa; phylum Mollusca; class Bivalvia; order Venerida; family Cyrenidae; genus Corbicula; species Corbicula japonica. The sequence continues at coordinate 375,654 of JAZAYU010000381.1, read as the reverse complement.
TGATCAGATGATGGGTACATATTCTTATCCTCATAAGTGCCAGAAATGGTACCAGCCTATTTTCCATTACATGAGAGAAAGTGCCCTTGTTAATGGCTACATTCTGTATCGCGAATCAAGGCAACCAGATCAGAGGTTGCTCTCACCAGTTGATTTTCGGAAAGAAGTTATAGATGGTCTTCTCGAGAATTTTACGTCAAACTCTGTGAAAAAGCTTACAGCTGTTGCAAATGAGTTCATCAGGCTAAAGGAAAGGCATTTTCCAAAGAAATATGACAATCCTAAATACAAACCAGACTGCAAAGTGTGTGGTAGTTTGAGACCACGCGTTCGCCGCCAAACCTGCTACTATTGTGTTGACTGTGATGTTGCCTTGTGTATTGTACCTTGTTTCGAACTGTTTCATACATACAAGGATTACAAATCTGCCAGGGAAATTGTGTAGACATTATGTAGTCAACCATTTGGGACTACTCTATGTACTGATAAAAACAGGGACAGACTGAAGTTCATATGTACTAAAAAATTTTTAGTATGACAAAAATGCTTTTGTAAACAGCCGTAAACTGCATTGTCTATTACTACTTGTTTTGTATTTTTCTTGTAAAATACACACATAATAACAAAATAACATATGTTATCTTTATTTATATATTCAATTATGTATTCTACAAGCAATTCCTAGCCATTTTATTATAATCAGAAATCATATGTTCATGCGAAAAGGAAAAATGCACAAATTTGTCAAAAATCCAAGATGGCCGCCAATATGGCCGCCATGATCATGTGACCTTTGGAAAAAAAAAATTAAAAGTCAATACAAGAAGGTATCCCCATCATGTATGCAAAGTTTCATCAAGATCCTTTGGTAAATAAGTCCACAGTATACATTAATATGAGGGTATGACATTTCTGAGAATATTTCTAAAAAATTCCTGGCAATATGTAGAACTGTATTTATAGGGTGCCTGGCAGTGAAAGTGTTAATCTATAGGTCGACCAAGCTAAATTGGCAATGTTTACAATTATTAATTGACTGTAAACACGGGTTAAGGCAAATTTACGTGTTAAAAGTACTATTTTGCGTTCGTATTTCACATCACCTCGAAAGCTCAGTGGTTTACGCATCCGGATGGCATAGGCCTGACATTTTTTCGACACGGGTTCGATTCACACTGACACACGGCTCTTGAGGAAATATGTTAGATTGATATTTTTTAACTTTTATTGCAGTCATTTAAAAGTATTTTATCGTGTTTTGCTTTAGTTTCTTTTATCGCAGACAAAAGTATTGTGTAAAAAAATATTTAAAAACAATGTAAAGAAAAAACATGTTTCGAACCTACAACCTATAACAGCGTTGCTACCATTGCATTTTAAATGACTTCGTCTTAGACCACTCGGCTAATGGGACCTGTATGGAAAGCTTTACGCATTGTATTAAACAACGATTAAAATATTAATTCATTGTTTACATGAACGTCAATGTAAACACGCAAATGTAAACATTGCCAAATTATCGTTGCCGAATAATAAAAGGGAACAGTTTAGATCCCAATCAGATGGCACAGATGTGCCAGCTGATCAGGATCTAAACTTCCCCCACACAATAAAGCTTTATCTATGGAGTAAAGCGTTAAAATAAAATAAGGTAGAGCTCTTTAGATAAACAAGACAAGTCTGTAAAATATGTATGCCCCCTAATGCCAAATGGATAGTAAACAGCTGTTATTGATCGCTAAATCTAGTTATTGATGAGAAAATATTTTTGTAATGAAGGTCTCCTTGACCTACCGACCAGAAAATCAGTAAGGGATTTCTACAGGTGATGACAAACTTCCTACCAAATTTGAGGACCAAAGGTGAAAGCAATGTCTAGTTATTGATTTGTGTTGAAGGTCATTGTGTCCTTGATCTTTGACCTACTGACCTCAAATTCAATATGGGTCTTCTACAAGTGAAAACAAACCTCCATACCAAATTTGAAGACTGTAGGTGAAAGCATTGTCTAATTATTATCAGACAAGGCTTTTGTCAACACAAGTCACTGTGACCTTGACTTCTGACCTACTGTTCTGAAAATCAATAGGGGGCTTCTACAGGTGATGACAAACCTGCTTACAAAATTTGAGGACCATAGGTGAAAGCATTTTCTAGTTATTGATTGGACAAGGTTTTTGTGTTGAAGGTCACCTTGACCTTGACCTTCTGACCTGAAAATCAATCGGGGTCATCTACTCATTATGACCAACCTCCATACCAAAACTTTAATATGAAGACATTATCTAGTAATTGATCGGACAAGATGTGGTCTACGGACTGACCGACAGACTGATTGACCGACATGTGCAAAGCAATATACCCCTGCTTCTTCAAAGGGGGGCATAATAATTTTTATTATATCATGATAGTTACATCTTACTAATAATCATACCATTATGTCTAATGATGTTTCTTTGAACATTAAAAACAAATTACAACAATGGTGTTCTCTTTAGTATTTGTCTTTCAGATACAAGTTGCGAATGAGTTGGATTTGACCAAGTTAGAAGTTTCTCGCCACCCCACGGTCTGCATTTCACACACGTCCCCTAAAGGTATGTTATGCACCAAGCTAGGGTTAATGAAACCTTTGGGCTACTGTGGTATACCATAATATAAATTTTTCAAACTTGTTAAAACATGGCAAAATTACTTATTGCTTTTCTTCCCGATAATTGACTATTGCAACAGCTTAATCACAGCAGTGTGAATATTGAAGACTGAAACCTTGAAAGGAAACAAGCAACATTAATTCAGTCTGTATTAAATAAAATTAAAATAATTTTTTACACAAACAGGAACAGGTCATGTCAGATATTGAGGGAATGACCAATTATTCAAAAGCCTTCAAGGAATAGTTCCAGCGGCTATACAACCAAGAAGAAATCCATGGGAGGTCACTGAGTGGCTGTTGGGCCAATAACAAGTTTGAGGAGAGGCCGGAATTGGAGGATCCCTTAAAATTGCAAGTCATCTACAGTAGTACTCTTCTAAGCACTAAAATTACTGGAATGTTTAGATTAATAATATGTCAGCTTCAGTGTCATGAGAGGGCTAAATATCTGTGTTTTTATGATCAACATTCCAGTTTTAGAGACATAACTGACCAATGGAAAAAAGTGAAAGGCTTATCAGGAGAAGCCGCATCCAGAAGTTACAGCCTCCAGACACAGTCTGCTATATCCAAAAATTACAGCCCCCACACAGTCTGCTATATAAAGAAATTACAGCCTCCAGACACAGTTTGCTATATCCAGAAATTACAGCCCCCACACAGTCAGCTATATCCAGAAATTACAGCCCCCACATAGTCAGCTATATCCAAAAATTACAGCCCCCACACAGTCAGCTATATCCAAAAATTACAGCCACTCTGGGAACGAGTACAGACATGTGAAAATGGCAGAGCTTGCACTGAGTTGGAAGGAAACTAATCCTGTTCTTGAACTTCAGGATTTATTGGATAGAACTGATCTGTTGGTTTATGTTATTTACCTTTGATGTGAAAGATAACATTTTTCCACTCAGGGAACGTGTACAGACTTGCTAAAATGGAGGATCATGCACCGAGTTGTAAGAATGGAGGGACATGCACAGATTTAGGATTAAACTTATTACAATAACCTGTCCTTTTTACTGCAGGATTTATTGGAAAGAACTAATTGTTGGTAAATATGTTATGCACCTGACCTAAAGAAAATATCACATAATTATGTGACTGATAATAGACAAAGACAACTTTTGTTCACTTGGGGAACATGTACGTGTACAGACGTGTGAAAATGGAGGAACTTGCACTGAGTTGGGAGGAAACTTATCCTGTCCTTGTAATACAACAGGAATTATTGGAAAGAACTGTATTGTTGGTAGATATGTTATGCTACTTAGTACTAAAAGAAAATACCATATATGTGGCTGATAATAGACAAAGACAACTTTTGTTCACTCGGGGAACGTGTTAAGACTTGGGAAAATGGTGGAACATGTACAGAGTTGTGAGAATGGAGCAACCTGTATGGACTTTGGAGAATGGAGGACCAGTACGGATTTGGCAGAATGCAGGGACCTGTATGGATTAGCGAGAATGGATATGACTGTACGGATTTGAGAGAATGAAGGAACCTGTACAGATTTGGGAAGAAATTACAGCTGCACTTGTGCTGCAGAGTTTCTAGAAAAGACTGCTCTGTTGGTAAATGTGAACCTTACTTAAAGAAAATACCATATTTGAGGTTGATAATAGACAAAGACAACTTTTGTTCACTCGGGGAACGTGTACAGACTTGTAAGAATGGAGGGACGTGCAAAGACTTGGAGGGAACTAAACAAAAAATTGTCCTTGTGCTTAAGGCTCTTTAAAAAAAGAATGTTCAGATGGTAAAAATGTAATGCACCTTACTTAAAAAATACCACACAGATGTGGTTGATAATATATAAAGACAACTTTAGTTCACTCGGGGAACATTTACAGACCTGTGAAAATGGAGGCACCTGTATGGATTTGGGAGGCTTCTAATCCTGTCCTTGTACTGCAGGATTTATTAATAAGAACTAGTGCTGATCTGTTGGTAAATATAATGTACCACAGATAAGGCTGATTATAGACAAAGATAACATTTGTCCACTCGGGGAAAATGAAGAGACTTGTGAAAATGGTGGAACACGTACAAAGTTGTGAGAATGGAGGCACCTGTACAGATTTGGGCGGAAACTTAACATGTCCTTTTGCTACAACAAGATTTATTGGAAAGAACTGATCTTTTGGTAAATATGTTATGTACCTCACTTAAAGAAAATACCACATCTGGTTGATAATGGATATAGGGCAGCATTTGTCCACTCGGGGAACATGTACAGATTTAGTGAAAATGGAGCAACCTGTGAAGATTTGGGAGTAAGCTAAAAATGTCTTTGTACTGTAGGATTTATCAGATAGAACTTTTCAGTTGGTTAATATGTTATGTACCACAGATGTAGTTGATAACAGATAACTTTTGTTCACTCGGGGAACCTGTACAGACTTGTGCGAATGGTATGAAACTTAACATGTCCTTTTGTTCCATGATTTATTTGAAGAGACTGTTCACTGATAAACATGATATGTATCTCATTAAAAGAAAATACCACAAATGTGGCTGATTATGGACAAAAACATCTTTTGTTCACTCGGGGAACATGTACAGACCTGTGAAAATGGAGCTACCTGTACAGATTTGGGACTTAGCTAAACATGTCCTAGTAGGATAGGATTTATCTGAAAGAACTGTTCAGTTGGTAAATATTTTATGTACCACAGATGTAGTTGATAATAGACAACTTTTGTTGACTCGGGGAACATGTACAGACTTGTGCGAATGGAGGGACCTGTATTGATTTGGTAGGAAACTAAACATGTCTTTTTGCTCCAGGATTTATTGGAAGAGACTGTTAACTGATAAATATGTATCTCATTAAAAGAAAATACCAGATATGTGGCTGGACAAAGACAACTTTTGTTCACTCGAAGAACATGTACAGACCTGTGAGAATGGAGCTACCTGTACAGATTTGGGAGAGAACTAAGCATGTTCTTGTGCTCTAGGATTTAACTCTTTCCTCCATATATATATTTATATACCTTTATTGGGTGGGCTGTGCCGTCTGATCAGAATCTAAACTGGTCGCTTTTTCGCTTTTTTAATCATTAGGTTAGTTTTGACCAAACTATGGCCAGTGCAGATCCTGATTTGACAGCATGGATGTGCTGGCTGATCTGGATCTACACTGGTCGCACATGCGTAAAAATGCGTATAAATGGAGGAAGGGGTTAAAGGTAGAGACTGTTCCGTTCTTAAATTTGTTATGAACCTCACTTAAAAATTACCACAGATGTGGCTGATTATAGATGAAGACTGGTGGAACGTGTATGGATTTAGGAGCGGACTACAGTCACCTGTATTTGTGCTTCTGTGAGGTTTTATTGGAAGAGACTGTTAAGTTGTTAAATTTGTTTTTGTGGAAGAGACTGTTTAGTTGTTAAGTATGTTTTATTGGAAGAGACTGTTAAGTTGTTAAATATGTGTTATTGGAAGAGACTGTTAAGTTGTTAAGTATGTTTTATTGGAAGAGACTGTTAATTTGTTAAATAGGTTTTATTGGAAGAGACTGTTAAATTGTTACATATGTTTTATTGGAAGACATTGTTAAGTTGTTAAATATGTTTTATTGGAAGAGACTGTTAAGTTGTTAACTATGTTTTATTGGACAAGATTGTTAAGTTGTTAAATATTTTGTATTGGAAGAGACTGTTAAGTTGTTAAATATGTTAATTATAAGAGACTGTTAAGTTGTTAAATATGTTTAATTGGACGATACTGTTGTTAAATATGTTTTATTGGAAGAGAGTGTTAAGTTGTTAAATAGGTTTTATTGAAAGAGACTGTTAAGTTTTTAAATATGTTAATTATAAGAGACTGTTAAGTTGTTAAATATGTTTTATTGGACGAGACTGTTGTTAAATATGCTTTATTGGAAGAGACTGTTAAGTTGTTAAATATGTTTTATTGGAAGAGACTGTTAAGTTGTTAAATATGTTATGTACCTCATTAAAAGAAACTACCACTTATTTGGCTGATAATGGACAAAGACAACTTTAGTTCACCAGGGGAACATGTAAAGACTTGCGAAAATGAAGGGACATGTACAAACTAAACATGTCCTTGAACTGCAGGATTTAAAGAACTGTGCAGAAAATATGTTATGAACTTTTCTTTAAGAAAATACAACAGATGTGGTTTGATAATACAGAACAGAACAGAACATATCTTTTATTTCACCCAGGTACTTTACATGTACAACATGGGGATATAACAAAATTCTATATACTGAAACAATAATTAGGTTTCAGGTCAAGGTACAAACAAACAGACATAAATCACATATATGATACACACAGAAAAGCAACAATAACTAAACAAAAAAGACAAACAAACAATTGAAAATGATAATATGAAGAATAATGGTTGAGCAGACATGTGGGGTAGCAATCCGTATACTTACTTTATTAATATTAATGACAATTGACATTGGATTAAGACAATAACAACTTTTAGAAACATGCCTGGGGGAAAGTATGTAGTCAACATCATTACCCATTTTATTTAATCGACCTTTAAATGGTAAGTATTGGAAAGACATTTCAAAACAACGAAATATCAAGCTTTAACGCAGGTGTCCTGCTGACATTGACCTGAAATCTGAACTAAACCTGTCTTTTTACTGCAGTATTTATTGGAAAGAACTAATTTGTTGGTAAATATGTTACGTACCTTACTCAAAAAAAATACTACATAATACAGCTGACAAAAGACAAGGACAATGTTTTTCCACTCAGGGAACATCACGAGACTTGTGAAAATGGTGGAACATGTACAGAGTTGTGAGAATGGATCAACCTGTACGGATTTGCGAGAATGAAGGGACCTGTATGAATTTGAGAGAATGAAGGAACCTGTACAGATTTGGGAAGGAATTACATCTGCACTTGTGCTGCAGAGTTTTTAGAAAGACTGCTCTGTTGTTAAATGTGTACCTTACTTAAAGAAAATACCATATATGAGGATGATAATGGACAAAGATAACCTTTGTTCACTCGGGGAACATGTACAGACTTGTGAGAATAGAGGGACATGCATCGATTTGGCAGGAAACTAAATATGTCTTTGTACTGAAGGATTTATCGGAAAGAACTGTTCATTTGGTAAAAATGTTATGTACCACAGATGTAGTTGATAACATGTAACTTTTTTTCACTCGTGGAACGTGTACAGACTTGTGCAAATGGAGGGACCTGTATCGATTTGGTAGGAAACTTAACATGCCCTTTTGCTCCAGGGTTTATCTGAAGAGACTGTTAATTGATAAATATGTTATGCATCTCATTGAAAGAAAATACCACATATGTGGGTGATTATGGACAAAGACAACTTTTGTTCACTCATGGAACATGTACAGACTTGTGTGAGAATGGAGCAACTTGTACAGATTTGGGAGTAAACTAAGCATGTTCTTGTGCTCTAGGATTTAACCCTTTCCTCCAGAGATATACATTTATTGCATAGTTGTTAAATATGTTTTATTGGAAGAGATTGTTAAGTTTTTCACTATGTTTTATTGGAAGAGACTGTTGTTAAATATGTTATATACCTCATTAAAAGAAAATGCCACTGATGTGGTTGATAATAGACAAAGATAACTTTTGTTCACTCGAGGAACATGTACAGACTTGTGAAAATGGTGGGACGTGTAATGATTTGGGAGGAAAACTGAACCTGTCCTTTTTACTGCAATATTTATTAGAAAGAACTAATCAGTTGGTAAATATGTTATGCACCTCACTCAAAGAAACTTCTACATATGTGGCCGGTTATAGATAAAAGCAACATATGTCCACTAGGGGAACATGTACAGACCTGTCAAAATGGCGGAGTTGTGGGAATGGAGGGACCTGCATTGATTTGGGAGTAAACTTAACCTGTCCTTGTTCTTAAGGCTTTATAGAAAAGAACTGTTCAGTTGGTAAATATGATATGTACCTCACTTAAAGCAAATACCATGTATGTGGTTGATAATGGACATAGGGCAGCGTTTGTCCACTAGGGGAACATGTACAGATTTGGTGAGAATGGAGCAACCTGAACAAATCTGGGAGTCAACTTATCCTGTTATTTTACTGCAGGATTTATAGGAAAGAACTGATCCGTTGGTAAACAAGTTATGTACATTACTTAAAACGCACCACATAATATATGTGGCTGATAATGGACATAAGAACGGTTTGTCCACTAGGGGAAGAAAATACCATGTGGCTGATAATGGACTTAGAAAGTGTTTGTCAACTCAGGAATGAGTACAGACTTAAACTTCAGAGTAGCAGACATGTCTGATCATTGACAAATATAAGATATTTTCCTATCAAGGAACATGTTCAGACTTTGATGGTGAATACAGTGCCCAATGTTATAAAACCTGAGCATGGAAAATAGTCTCAAATCTCAAGGATCTGATTGGCCAAAATGGCCATCAATCGCCATTTCAGCCAATCAGATCCTTGAAATTTGAGACTGGTTTACATTCTCAGTTTTTTTTTAACCTTCAGCCCAGATGTGCTGTTGACTTCCCTGACAGGACTGTTCATGTCTATAAATATGTTATGCAGAACACCTAACCCTTTACTAATATATTAACCCTTTCTTCCATAGGTACACCTTTATTGCATTGGCTAAAACTTTAGATCCAGATCAGCCGGCACATCCGTGCTGTCTGATCAGGATCTAAACTGTTCACTTTTTGATTCGTAAGGTTATCTCTGACCAAAATGCGACCAGTGCAGATCCTGATCAGACGGCACGGATGTGCTGGCTGATCTGGATCTACACTAGTGGCACATGCTTTAAAAGGTGTTAATATGGAGGAAAGGGTTAAAGACACATGTAGCTCTAGAAAATATTTTAATGTTATATTATAACAATTTATTTATTATAAATATTTTAGATTCTGTTTATAGAACTTTGAACAGAGGCTCCGCAATGCTATTTTGACTACACTGGACAGGTAAAACTGTACTACAGTGTGTATGTGGAGCAACAGGAGAATTCTGCAAAATACAATTTCATTATTTTGTGAGATGATTAACCCTTTCCTCCATATATACACTATTTAACACATGTGCGACCAGTGCCATCTGATATCAGGATCTTAACTGTTCACTATATGATTTGATTTCTGACCAAAATGGGACCACTGTGCAGATCCTGATGTGCCGGCTGATCTGGATATACACTGTTCGCCCATGCAATAAATGTGTGTCTATGGAGGAGAAGGTTAAATATACAGGTAGCTCTAGAAAATATTTTAATATTATATTATAACAATTTATTAATTTATGTTTTATTATAAATATTTTAGATTCTGTTTACAGAGCTATGAAGAGAGGCTCCGCAATGCTATTTTGACGACACTGGACGGGTAAACTGTACTACAGTGTGTATGTGGAGCCACAGGAGAATTCTGCGAAACAGTCTATTTCATTGTTTTGTGAGATGATTAAATAAAAATACATTTAATTTAAAATACAACTTTGGCAGGATTGGCAAGACAGGATAACTTTGTGAAACTACAGGTACAATATTGGATGATTTAACACAACTTCAAGTTGTTCGGAACACAATTCTACAAAACAACTTTACAGTCTCCTATTTTAAATCATTATCCTTAACAATTTAACAGATTTGTGGAGGAATTTCAGTTTTTCATATAAAAAAATGAGTGACTCAGATATGGAAGATGATAGCTCATGTCAAGAGCAGGAATTTAATTTGATGAATGGTCAGTTAAACTCAAACTACCCAGAAAAGTTGCACAACATCTGAGACAAGAGGAGTTGGTCACAAAAGACACACTCAAGTTATGTGAATTAAAGGAGATGGGCCTGCCTATCGGGTGTGTTAATATGTTAAGCTCATAATGAGTGACATTGCTCAATGGAACAACACTGTAAAGATAAACGAGGAGCATGTCAACAGTGGTCACCATGGTGTGACAAGTGATAAGAGGGAATATTGACTGGGGCAGGTAAGACTCTTGATGCTTTGCTCTCTAACAATCCAGCCTCTAACACAGAAGTGCCTGCTTTTGTTTCTCATTATATCCCGCTGGTTTAATTTTTCGTGTATTTCGGGCTATGACAATTGTGCAAAATTCAAGCTGAGCCAAATTAAACCAGTTTACAGTGTGTCTCAATTGAATAATACAATTGCATGAAATCATGCCCCAGTGAATGATTTATTTGCGGCTTTTCCACAAAAATTTGTCCCCACAAAATTAAATGATACTACAGTATATGGATCCCAAAACCATTTTGACAATTATATCTAAAACTCAGAAAGCTGTTCATCTCACGACCTTCCTATTGGAAAAAAGCAATGCAACTGACAAATTATCATTCTCAGAACAGGAACTGTGGACCCTGAAACCCTCGTTTTGAAGCTATTTTCAAAGAGCTAAAACCAAACAAACCTGTGAAAATAGACAGTTTTAGACTTATTTTCCTAATTGGATTGTTAGAAGGTTTTCAGCATCAAGTCAAACCATTTAAAAGACCAATCACCAACCCAGACCCACCCCACCTTTAAAAAAACTTTTGTTGTTCGAGTTTAGAAATTAAAGAAACAGAAATATTTTTGTCGGTTGGGAAAGGGGGGAGGGGTCTCGGCAACCACCCACCTTAACCCTGAATAAATGTCTGTCAGTTTGAGTTTAGGAATTAAAAAAATAAACATCTAAAACAAGAAAACCTGCTTGAAAATGTTTGTTTGTGAGCTTGTATGTTTTCTATTTGCTGCAATAATTTTTTCTGTCTGCTGGCATAAATGGATGCAACATACATGCAATATTGTTAATTAAATCTGTAAAGCTCAGCTTTGCCACAGATCTATGTTTGTGCTGACATGTTCAATTTAATAACTTTGTTTAATGGCAGTTTAAGACACATTCAGAAATTTAGACTGGAAAGAAATTAATTGGTTTATACTAGAATATAGTGTTCCAAAGAACACTTGTGTTACCTGGTGTTTGGAAGGGGCATTACTCAAAACAGGGCCCAAGGTCATAAAACTAAGATTGGAGATCAGTCTCAAATCTCATCCATCTGATTGGCTTAAACACAACCAGTCTCCATACCAGCCAATCAGATGCTTGAGATTTGAGACTGGTCTCCATATGGTTTTATGATATAGGGCCTGACTGCACCTGCTCTATACAACTGTTAAGAATGCCATGAGATAATTCAATACGAATTTCTAGAACAGAACTGTACTGCCTCAAACATTTTTATAATAAAAAGAACATAATTATATAAAACATAAGGAAACTTTTGTTCAGTCATATATACAATATAGTCATTAGTATCTCATGGCATTAACTTTTTACTCCATATAAACGCTTTTATGGCATGGACAAACGGTGTAGATCTGGATCAGCCGGTATATCCTTGCTGTCTGATCAGTATCTGCACTGTTTGCTTTTTTAAATTTATTAGGTTATTTCTGACCACTAAGCAAACAGTGCATATCCAGATCTAGATCTACACTGGTTGCACATACAATTAAATACATCAAAATGGAGTAAACGGTTTATTTTAGTAATTTTGCTGATGATCCAAAAATCCCCTAGCTCAAAGGTTAAAATACTAAGCTTGGAGACCAGTCTCTGTTCTCAGCAATCCGACTTGTTGAAATTAAGCACAGCCTCAGAACTGACCAATGGACTGGTTTCCATGCTCAATTTTAAAACCTGCCAGTTTTCTTTTGTTTGACTTTTTCTTCAATCCCCTAAAAAGTTCCCTATATAAACATTCTATTTTAGGAAAAAATCAAATATATACTTAAAGAAATCAGAAACGCAACTTCTTTAATTCTTTAAATACAAAATATGTTTCATGATTAAAGAAGTTGCGTTTTTAATTTCTTTTACTATATTATATGTATCCTCTAGTGTCCTGTTGTCGTGCATTACCAGTTCTCGATAATCATTTTAATTCACGAGAAATATTGTTTATTGTGTGTTCAAACATTCGAAAATTTCACTTCTGGTTTGGTTGCAGACGCTCACAATTTCTTTTGAAAGTGCAAAACAATGCTTCGTATAAAGGTAAGATTACAAGCAAAACACTTACACATATATAATTTTGTCCCTTTTCACTAATTCCAGTTTTAGCATACATTTAACTTGCCATATTTTACAGAAATCAATCTTTCCTGCTCAAGTTTGTTTACTGTAATGCTCTACAATTTGACCCGGTTTCTGACTTCTAAAACCTTTACCATACCATTAACTTCTGAATGTGATAAAAGCTGTTTATTAAGGTACACCATCTTAATTAGACAGGTGCTCTTATTTATGTTTTGATGGTTTCAGCTGAATACTGGTAAAGACAGATCAGTACTTAGGCTCTATTCCCCAACTTCCATGACGAATGCATACAAAATGGTTAAGGAGCGGGGTGTTTCTGTACATATGGCCACAAAAATGCATGGAGTACCTACTTCAACATTAAGGGACAGGGTTGACAATAGGATATCAGTTGACAAGACAAAGTCGGGCCCAGATCCTGTTCTGAGTTTGGAGGAGGAGGCCAAACTGTGTGCTCATCTTAAAGAGTTAGCAAGCGTTGGCTATGAGCTGAGACTGTCCTACTTGCTTCTGATTATGCAGTGTCGCTTGGTAAACGCACTGCAGACAACCCATTCAGCCTCAAGTGATTCTATGGATTTATGAAAAGGTGGCCAGAGTTAAATGTCACCCGTCCATCAGGGTTATCCGAGCAGAGAGCCAGGTGTGCAAATGAGACAAGCATTAACAATTACTTTCATGAACTAGGCAGAATACTCACCAAATAAGATCTTCTTGGAAAACCACAAAACATTTATAATATAGATGAAAAGGGTATTAACACCGAATATAGGCCACCACAGGTAGTTTGTGGCAAAGATTGTAAGCCTCAGGCCATAATGGCTGAAAGGTCTAAAACTGTCACTATAATTGGTGCCGGTAATGCACTTGGTCAACATATTCCACCTTTTTTTATTTTTCCAGGTGAAAGAATGGTTGATGGCTTGATGGAAGGGAGGACTCCAGGTGCTGATGGGGTAAAGACAAAATCTGGTTGGTCTAATGTCGAGGTTTTTAAGATGTATTTGCAAAACCACTTTGTCAAGTATGTACAAGGTAGAGACCAGTCAGAGACCCTGCTAGTTCTCTATGATGGTCACAAAAGCCACATATCATTAGACCTAGTGGGATGGGCTCAACAGAATAATATTATTCTTTTTGTATTTTTCCCCTTATACCTCCCATCTGCTTCAACCAATGGATGTTGGTTGTTTCGGTCCTTTGCAGGTAAAATATAATCAAGAATGTACAACCTTTGCCCGCCTTAACCATAGGGTAGTGACAAAATACGATCTATGTGCACTTGCATGCAGAGCATATAATGCTGCCATGAGTCCCTCGAACCTTCAATCTGCATTTCGAAGGGCAGGAATTTACCCATTTGTTGATGGCAAGAGCATGTGCGAGTCTCTTGGTAAAAAAATTGCACCTTCTGTTCTATATCAAGTGTCACACGAGAACCCCAACCCCATTGATACTAAACCAAATGGATTAAATGGTGATGATTTCTTTGGCAAGCGCAAGGGTGTTGTAGTTGAAAAGCTTGTCAAAAAGAGAAGGTCTGAAAAGTCCGTTGTAGGACGAAAGGCACTAGAGGGTGTTACTGTTGAGAAACTTGAAACCTATGTGGAAGAATCAGGTGCAAAGTGAGTGCTAAAAGCAAGAAGAGTGTTAAATCACCTAAACCTAAGATTGTAAAGGTGAAGTCAGCATCCTCGAAGATTAGCTTTAAACCTCTGCCTGGACCATCCCATGTTAACTTAGTTTCAGAGTCTTCAGATGGAACAGAGTCTGAAGGTGATGCACCATTTGAAGATTCTGAAACTTGCTGTGTATGCAAGTCATTTTATGTGCCAAGGGAGTTGAGAGATGGTACCCTTCATATAACACAGTGGGCTCAGTGTGATTCAATACATGTAATCACTGGGTACATCTTAAATATTGCACTCCAGTAAGGGTTGTTAGGAAAAACACAGAGTTTAAATGTCAATGTTGTCAGTAGAAACATAAATAAGCAATGTGGCACTGGTATATGAAATAACTGCAATAGACTTTTTATTGCTTTTATGATTTGCAATGTGAAAATTTAGAGAAAAAAAAAGTTAAATAATAAAAAATAAAAATTGCTAAGACAACCTTTGTTGACCCTTGTTGCAGTCATGATACACTCATTCAGTAAACAGTATGGTAGAGCATTTTGCATAACTAAAACTAGCTCGAGAACAGGTGACGTCACTTTTGAAACAATTTACATCACTGAGTGTAAACAAATCATCACTGCTGTTGTTTTAAAAAGAACCAAAAGGAGATTTTTTTAAGTTGAAAAGCAATCAATAATAGAAGATTTCTTTAAAAAAGGTAAGTGATTGTGTCATTATTTTTATTATCCGACGCTGTTGAATGCTTAGGTTAACGAGAACTGGTAACGCCAGGATATTTAAGAAATTAGAAACACATTTTATTTAAACATGAAATGTATTTCTTGTTTTAAGAAGTTGCGTTTATAATTTCTTTAAGTATATTTACAACAAAGAATTATGATTTTGCAGTAATTTGTTTAAATTAGAGACACCTTATTTACACTATTATTTTATTTACACTAATATTTATTTACACAAAGTAGCTGAGAATCTCTTTTTCTCTTATTTGGTGCACACCATGGGAAAAAGTGTCTTTGGACAGCCGACGTCAATCTTTGTTAAGACATCATAAAGTTAAGCAGACGACATTAATTATTATGCATTTTGGGGTAAAATTAACTTTGTGTAGTCAAAATGTGTAACAAAATCACATACAGGTGAAGAAAAAATAATGGATAATTTTGAGTTTATTCTAAACAAAATACTCATAAAAAATATCAACAGAGGCACCTTTTCCCAAAACATGCCCTATTTAACATTTTACCCATATGGGAAGTTTCATCTCTTCTCCACTATATATCACTGCAGCTAGGACCCTAGCCTCTCTACTATGCATCCCTGCATCCAACATGCATTTACCCTGTCAACTCAAGTAATACACTTGGCTTATCACTGCCGCACACAGATATGCCAATGAATGAATTTTCTTGACTCCTATTACAGTAGGCTCATCATTGTGGCAGACAGATATGCCAATGAATGCTTTATCTTGACAAAAGGTGTACGTGTAAACAGTACAAACAATACACTTAGCATTCTGGGAGCATCTCAGTAATCTGCGCTGCTTGCTGCAAGATAATCGCGGCGCCCGATACCAGCCACCTGCTTGTTCTGTAGAGCCTCAAGTTTCGGACAGTCAGCAATACGATGTCCCAAGCCACCACAGTACATACACCCTGCCTCTCCTGCAACATAAGAAAAACAAGAAATGAATAGAGAATGTGCTGTTTACTTTTACTCCTTATACACGACTTTTACAGATTGATATTATATGCATTTAGATTAATTAGGATATTTCTGAAAAAAAAAGTGAACAGTGTAGATCCTGATCTGATCGCATATAATGCTAGCTGATCTAGGATTACATCGTTCAACCATTCATCGAGTAATGTGTTAATCATTAACCAATTGACTTATTTAATGGACTAGCCAATCTATCAATAAAAGCCATTTGATAAAACCTGAATATATTAAGGGTTACATGACATTGTATGTTATATGTAACCAGACTTTTTACTTGTTTACTCAAGCAATATGGCTATATGAACAGTCATTTATGATACTGTACATTAAGTCTTATACTCGGTGCTATCTGTGAGTTTGTGTCAATTAAATCAATGCAATCTGGCTACCTTGATACCGAGAATTCATTAATATTCATGGTGTATTTATATTCATGAGGTTATTAATTTTCATGGATTTTATGGCCAATTCGATCAACAAATGTAAAACCTCGGAGAAACATATTGTTGAACCAGCAACATCTTGTAGGAAATTACATTTTACACCATTTAATGCATATTTCCAACATTTTGTGGGGTGTTTTTAGAAAATTGAAAAATACAAATTTAAGTTCCCACAAAAATGTTATTTTACTGATAACTATAAAATTTTAAGGCCATGAAACTTCCATGGATTTAATTGTAGGTCCATCCACAAATTATTACTCCAAAGAAATTTAGAATTGTATATAAAAGTGAGTTTAGAAAATTGAAAACCATTAACTGAAGTTCCCACGAAAATTTTATCTTAACCGATAACCAAAAAATTTTTATATCCATGAAAATTAATGCAATCACAGAACTAGTCACATTACCTCCTATATCCAGGTACTTCTCATTCTCAGGCTGCATGGACAGTAGGAATGGCGGCACTTTCTGCTTGGATTCCAACAACAGATGCTTCAAGTCCAGCAACACAGTCTCATCTATAAAATACAGATATCAAACACACTTTATGAAAACGAATCAAAACCAATTTTACTATATTGGGTAGTATGCAAGAAACTTGAAAAATGTTCAATTACACAAAAAGAATTTGCTGAGATTAAGTCTGTAAGCTGTATAAGGTATCTGAGGACATAGTTAGATGAAAATCTGAGTTTTAACTAACAGGCGGAAATGTCAAACCGCTATGATAAATTATATCCATTTAGAAGAACATCAGTAAGAAGAACATCAGATCATTGACAGGTTGCTATCATGTACCTTTAGTTTTCCAAGACTGTAAACTTTCTAGGTCTAACTATTAACATAATTTACTGTACTCCATAGATACACCTTTATTGCATGCGCGAACAGAGTAGATCCAGAACAGTGGGCACATAATGTGCTATTCGATGATGATCTGGATCTACACTGTTGCTTTCAGATTCGTGAGGTTATGTCTGACCAAAATGCAAACAGTGCAGATCCAGATCAGACAGCATGGATGTGCTTGCTGATCTGGATCTACACTGGTTGCACATGCATAAAATGCCTATATGTGGAGTTAAAGTTTAATACCTCAAGTAACATTAGAGGTGAAATTTAAGCTAACCACAAAATCAAATTATATGCACTATGGCACTTCATAACATAAATTCCATTGAAGTCTCATCAAAATCTTACGAAATGCAGAAGTTACAGAAGTTTTCTTTTTATCATAAATAATGTAAGGGCCACAACTCTTGCAGTTTAAGATATTATATGCTGTGGTACTTCATCACAATACTTACTATAAAGCTTCATCAAAGTCTCTTAGACTATGCAAACGTTGCATATAGAAGTGTGGCCAATGCAAGTACAAAATTATAGCTGCCATTACAAAATCACATTGCTTTTAGCTGTGAATAATAAAAACATGAGAAATACATTTCCAAGCATCAGTACTCTAACCCTAAAATTTACATATTCTGTTACAAAATATTTAAATATTGTTACATACCCACTCCTTTGTTGATAAAAGTTGTTGCAACTCCAGTTTTACCACATCTGCCTGTACGACCAATTCTGTGAACTGTTAAAAAAGAACCAAAATAAACAGTTTGTGAAAAGCTTTAGATGTATTAGATTCCAAAAAGTAAACGGTTTTGTTTAAAACAATGTTGTTTTTTTTGAAAAAGCAAATACCCAAGGAACAATAATCCAATTTTAGGGATAAACACCGGTGCAATCTCAACCCTTTACTCCATATATGTGGATTTTATCGCAAGTGCATTGTTGATCCAGATCAGCCAGCACATCCATTCTGTCAAATCAGGATCTTCACTGTTTGCTACTTGGTAATGAATCAAAGCAAACAGTGCAGATTCTGATCAGACAGCACACTTGAGTTAGGCCTTAAAAAATACTAGGTTTAATAGTTTTAATTTTCATGAAAAAGGGGAAATGTTCACAACAGCGAAATTTTAGCATGAAGTAGCAATAATCCTGGGCAAAATAAAAGATACAATAAAAATACCATAATTTTCAATATCTTCCGGCATGTCATAGTTGATGACATGTTTAATGTCAGGGAAGTCAAGACCTTTTGAGGCAACATCCGTAGCTACCAGCACATCTTTATCTCCCTTGCGGAACTGATCAATCGACTGTGTCCGCTCCTCTTGATCTGAAATTATCAACAAAAACTGTATCATGAACGTCTTAAACACATAAATGTTTGAGTCTTAAACCTTTCACTTCAAACAGTTATTTGCCTTTTATCACATGGGCAACCAGTGTAGATCCAGATCAGCCCAGCCAGCACATCTGTGCCATCAGCTCTAGATATACACTGTCCATGTCCACCTCTTGCTCAGAAATAACCTCAATCTAAATGCAAATAGTTTAGATCCTGATCAGACGGTGATCAGGATCTGCACTCTTCGCTTTTTGATTCATTAGGTTATTTCTGACCAAAATGCGAACAGTGCAGATCCTGATCAGACGGCACGGATGTGCCGGCTGATCTGGGTCTACACTGGTCGCACACGCATAAAAATGCGTATATATCCAGAAAAGGGTTAAAATAAAACTGGAAACTGCTGCAGAATTTTATGTCTGCCATGAATTTTATTTTCAAACAATTATTTTAATTGTTGCTCAATGCCATGTATACTATCATTTTATAATGAAATAAATCAAAACAAAAGGTGTCGTATCGGTCACATTACAGGAAAAGGCTGTTTAGAAAATTGATACCAATCATTTAAATGATGTCATAAATTTAAAGCTGTGCTAAACCACCGACCGCACCCCACACATGTATACAAAAAAAGTTACCTTTGCCACCATGTATAGCAACAGCCTCGACACCTTTCAGCAGGAGATATTCATGTATCGCATCCACATCTTGTTTCTTCTCAGCAAATATCAACACCTGCCAAACAAACAAAAAAAAGTCAACATGGGGAAATATTAATTTAATTCTCTTCTGAAAATGCCTTTTCCAGGTAGGAAAATTTGTTTTTCAGGTGTCTTGGCACAGCACTAGAAATATAAAGTTTTCATAGCCAGATTTCCCATTTGTCACCAAAACTTGCACTGTGTTTAGTTGCATTTATATTGTTTTCATATGACCTCCTACACACCCCACCATCAATTACCTCAACAGGTATATGTGTTTTGGAAAACTGACTTCTCCAGGCTTCAAACAAGAAGCTGTGTTTGGAAAACACATGTATGACCCCGGTAGCGAAGTTTGTGTTGATACAAATTTTAAATCACAGTGTTAAAACAGCAACTCAAATCACAAGTTTGTTTTAAATAATAAAAAATAACTTTCTCGTGCCAGAACCTGTACATAAAAAGAAATTAACATAAAAATCAGGTAAAGTAACCTATAATCTAAGATTATAAAGTACAGATTATTCAAGACAAAGTACACAATGGGAAGATAACCCAAGCAATAAGGTAGCTAGAGTTATGTAATTTGTCAGGGTAATGACCTGTCCACTGTTATGTAAATGTGTAAACTTTCATGCTTTATGTTCTGTGCAGAAATTGAGAAGTATCCTACTTGCCACAACAGGTTAACCATTTCTCTAAGTACAAAATGGGGAGATAACCATAGAAATATGGAAGCCAAAGTTATATAACTTGTCAAGTCATGACATGTGAACTGTTAAGTAAGTGTGTAAACTTTCAAGCCAATGCTCTTTGTAGAAATTAAGAAATATATAACTTGCCGAAACAGATTTATCTCTAAGGACAAAATGAGGAGATAATCCAAGAAATAAGGTCACCAGAGTTATGTAACTTGTCAGGTCATGTCCTGCGCACTGTCAAAGTAAGTATGTAAACTTTCATGCCAATTCTTTATGTAGATTGAGAAATATCCAACTTGTCACAACAGGTTAACCATTTCTTTAAGTACAAAATGGAAAGGTAACCCAGGAAATATGGTACCTAGAGTTCTGTTACTTGTCAAGGTCATGATCTGTGCACTTTTAAGTAAGAGTGTAAACTTTCTACCCAATGCCCCTTGTAGAAATTGAGCAATATCCAACTTGTCGAATCAGGTTAACCATTTATCTCTAAGTACAAAATGGGCAGATAACCCTAGAAATAAGGTAGCCAGAGTTATGTAACTTGTTAGGGTCATGACTGGTGCACTGTTCAGTAAGCGTGTAAACTTTCATGCCAATGCTCTTTGTAGTAATTAAGAAATATCCAACTTGCCGAAACAGGTTAACCATTTATCTTAAGTACAAATGAGGGAGATAACCCAAGAAATAAGGTAGCCAGAGTTATGTAACTTGTTAGGGTCATGACCTTTGCACTGTTTAGTTAGTTTGCAAACTTTCATGCCAATCTCTTTGTAGAAATTGAAAAATATTCAACTTGCCGACACAGGTTAATCATTTTTCTAAGTACAAAATGGGGAGATAATCCAAGAAATAAGGTAGCCAGAGTTATGTAACTTGTCAGGGTCATCACACGTGAACTGTAAAGTTAGTATGTTAACTTTCAAGCCAATGCTCTTTGTAGAAATTGAGAAATATCCAACTTGCTGAAAAAGGTTAACCGGACGGACATACGGACGGACGGTTCAATCAGTAGATGCCGGGGGCATAAAAAAATCGAAATTCCAGCAAAAATCAGAAAACTTACACCTATGCAATTATAATGTGTTTACTGTTTGAAAGCTAGCAGTTTCTTACAGGTGGTGGAGTTTTCTGCAGACATTCCAGAATGTAGACGATCTTTGCTTCTTGTTTCACATACTCCACTTCCTGTACCACATCAAGACTAGCGGCACCAGCACGACCTACGTTCACAGTTATTGGCAGGACCAAAGCACTGCGTGCAAAGTTCTGAATCTTCTTCGGCATCGTGGCAGAAAATAACAATGTCTGTCTCTGCCCCTGAAACACCAACAGCATTATCTATGTATGTGCCACAATTTCTGAACAAACACTTCATTTTGAATATTTTAACTGACCCAAAATTCCTTGGAATGAGGCTTATATCCCATGGGCAATTAGTGTTAATCCAGACCTGCCTTTACATCCATACAATATGATCAGGATTTTCACTATCTGCTTCTTGGTCAGAAATAGTGTAAAGAATCTAAAATTAACATCTATTAGATGCAGATCCGACTACACAGATTAGGGGCTGATAAGGGCACAAGATCATAATGTATAACAGATGTACTTAGCTACCTTGCTACAGGTGTACTTACCTATCTTGCTACAGGTGTACTTAACTACCTTGCTACAGTTGTACTTAGCGACCTTGCTACAGGTGTACTTAACTACCTTGCTACAGGTGTACTTAGCTATCTTGTTACAGGTGTACTTAACTACCTTTCTACTTAGCAACCTTGCTACAGGTGTACTTAACTACCTTGCTACAGGTGTACTTAGCTACATTGCTACAGGTGTACTAAGCAACCTTATAACAGGTGTACTTAACTATCTTGCTACAGGTGTACTTAGCTTCCTTGCTACAGGTGTACTTAACTACCTTGCTACAGGTGTACTAAGCTACCTTGCTACAGGTGTACTAAGCAACCTTATAACAGGTGTACTTAACTACCTTGCTACAGGTGTACTTAGCTTCCTTGCTACAGGTGTACTTAGCTACCTTGCTACAGGTGTACTTATCTACCTTGCTACAGGTGTACTTGGCTTCCTTTCTACAGGTGTACTTAGCTACCCTGCTACAGGTGTACTTAGCTACCTTGCTACAGGTGTATTAGCTACATTGCTACAGGTGTACTTAGCTACCTTGCTTCAGGTGTTCTTAGCTACCTTGCTACAGGTGTACTTGGCTACATTGCTACAGGTGTACTACCTTGAAATACGAGAAGATTGTTCTGACGTCCTCTTCAAAGCCCATGTCTATCATCCTGTCGGCTTCATCAAGACACAGGTATCGGCAGATGTCCAGCGTGATCATCTTCTTAGCCAGCATGTCCATCAGTCTACCAGGTGTCGCCACCATGATGTGTACACCTCTGTAAGATAAATTTGTTTGTTTTAATAGTAAGCTATTTTTTTAACTTTTTTCCATTAAAAGGAACGTTGCCACCATGATATGTACACCTCTGTATGACAAATCAGTTTGTTTTAGTGGTTGCTTAAACATTCAATATTTTTTCCATTAAAAGCACAGTTGTTAAGCTTCTCGGACTTTTTATTATCAAATCTACGTCCACTGACTTTTCTTGATTAAGAGAATGTCTTTTAATGATTTTTCAGGCAATATTTTTGACAGTCATGCTCAGACTATGATTTCTAGAAGTTAAAGTAAAGTATATGCAAATTGGTGAAATATTGCCACACTTTTTATCTACGATTGAAGTCCCACTGGCTTTGAAGAGAACCATGAGTTAAATCCATAACTAAAACAGGCATATCATGTCATGTACAAACTGCCTAAATATCCTAATATTCTGTGGAGATGCTATTTTTTCAAACTCACCAGAGTTTATGGTGATTTTTTTTAAGTTTTCAGCGCCTTTTTCCTCATTTTTTGTTGTTATCATAAAAATTATTAAAAGTCCTTCACTGGATAAAAAAGTCAGGGGATGTAGATTTGATCAAAAACAGTCCAAGTAGTTTAATCACCATGAAAAGGGTTTGCACATGTGTCGCTATCGTGAAGATTACACTGCTGTAGCATAAATCAATCTGTTTTACTGGTTACCTATACATTCTTCTTTTTTAAATTGAAAGGGTTTGGGAAAATACATTTTCTTTGCAACAATGTAATGAAAACACAATCGTCATGATGTTACTCCACTGAAACCTATAACTTCCAAAGAAATTCAGAACAAAAGGAGAAACAACAAATCTGAAATGTGTATATCTGTAACTTCCATTGTAGCAGCCATTATGTATTGCTGACACATAGGGAAAATAAAAAAGGATAAGAATAAAGGTACAGTTTAGGAAACTTTTGATCAATTTCAATCTCAATACATAACATTAAGTATGTGATACCAATGTGAGTTGCTGTTACTAAATTG
This sequence comes from Corbicula japonica, assembly GCA_038501625.1. NCBI lineage: Eukaryota > Metazoa > Mollusca > Bivalvia > Venerida > Cyrenidae > Corbicula > Corbicula japonica. The sequence continues at coordinate 352,045 of JAZAYU010000381.1, read as the reverse complement.
GTGACACATAAGTACCTGATTTTAATCAGAATTGTCTTTACAGAATAAGTGGCACATTATAATATAAATATGACATATAGATCTAAGTTGTCTACATTGTGTTTTATGAACTGCCACTATAATGCGTATTTGTAAGATGTTATATTTTAAATACATAGCCATCTTACCTTCAGCACATCCAAATTTATATTATCCCTTAACAACAAAACTCAGTAACATTTTAGTAATTGAGTATTCTACTGTTGGTGTTAATTCTGATTTGCTAGCCCACAGTCCACTGCCCATGAGTATTTGAAAGTCCAATTGTACAAGTCCAAATTTTACTTGATATCCGTAGTCGTTCAATTGTAGGCAAAGACAGGGAAAACATGATTACAGATTGTCAAAATCATTAAATTCTCCATTTGCAACACATGCTTATCAAAGAACTGATGAAATTAACATATAAATTCAGATATATTGACATCTGTTGTGATAATATCTAGTCTACATCCAAATGTCAACAGATGTAAAGTAATGAGTCAAATATATGATCACCATGTTTATGTTTCTAAACCCTTTCCTCCATAGACACACCTTTATTGTGTGGGCGACCGGTGTAGATCCTGATCAGCTGGCACATCTGTGCCGTCTGATCAGGATCTGCACTTAGGTTATTTCTGACCAAAATGTGACCAGTGCAGATCCCGATCAGATGGCACAGATGTGCCGGCTTATCTGGATCTACACTGTGCGCACATGCATAAAAATGGGTATTTATGGAGAAAAGGGTTAACCCCTTTACTCCATACATGTATATACACATTTAACAAGTGTGCGACCTGTGTTGATCCAGATCAGCCAGTACATCCATGCTATCTGATCTGGATCTGCAATGGTCGTCGCATCTTGGTCTGAAATAACCTTATGAATCTAAAAGCAAACAGTGTAGATCCTGATCTGACTGCACAATGGATGTAAATATTTTAAGAAATGATGAGAGTTTTAACTAAACTTTATATCTCATCTTGAACCATATTAAATTATAGGCCTCAAATTTTAAATCAAAGTATTGTTCTGAAGTTGGGGATGAACACCTATAAAAGGTTTCTCAGGGGTTTTCCTAGCCATTTTGGGAAAAGGACCCTGGCCAGAATTGGGAAATTTTAGCGCATGAAATGTTTCATTTTGGGAATTTTTATCAACAAAAATACAAGTTTTGGGAATTTTGAAATATTTATATTATACATAGCACAAACAAAACTTGCACTTGAATGTCCTATTTGTTTTACTATTGTTGTATATATAAATGGCAGTATCCGTCTCAAATGCAAATAGTTTGAAAAAATAAGGGTTATTTTTTGTTTTTTTTGCTACTAGAACCATATGCCCAGAACACACAAACTATCATGTCTCTATCCCTTTTAGCTTTAAAGTTATTAGCCCTCAATATTATTATGAATGGATATAGGATGATAATGATGGTGATGATGGTGATGATGATGATGATGATGATGATGAAGTTTTATAATTACTGGTTATGGTTCTAATTATTAATTAATATTACAATGCTAATGATGAGGATGCTTGTGACATTTATGACGATAGTGATGATGACAGTGATTATGATGTGGGTAGTTATGTAGATGATGATGATGATGGTGATGATGATTGTTTGAGCACTCATGCATTTTTCTTTTTAAATATTATTATGATTATTATTATTATTATTATTTCATTATTGTGATAAAAGTGATGATTGGATGATGATGTTGGTAATATTGATTGTTATTATTATTGTTTTTGTTATTGTTATTATTATTTGTTTTACAAAATATGATAATGGTAATAATAATGATACTGGTGATGATTGTTATTATTGTTATTACTATTATTATTATTATTATTATTTTATTATTATTATTATTATTAACTGTTATTATTAATGCAGACTAATTAATTTTATTTATTTAAAATTTTTTTGTTTAATTTTATTTCCGATGGTGCTCCATATCAAAGATGAAGATTCATGTAGTAACAGAATGAAATTCACCACCCCACACAGACAATGAGAATTCAATACAAAAGTACAGTAAACCCAGAGCCAAGACCACAGACAGTCATTCCAGTTAACCCCTAGGATTTCATCAGCCTTTAACATAAACTTTCAACAGTGACTTTAACTTATAAATTCATCCGATTGAACAATTAATGGTGCATCATATCATAAGATTTAAGATGGACTTCTTCTTTAATTATTATTATTATTATTATTATTGTTATTATTATTATTATTATTATAATTTTCGAATGTTGTAAATATGTGTGAGAGTGTATTTATGCAAGGTTTTATGTATATGTATTGAGCTCTTTTTTCATAATAGTATGTAAGTATTGTTGTTGATTTTTTCCGGGAAACGACGTCGCGTCTCGAAGGAAGTGAGACGTCCGGGAAATGACGCGATGTCGTCCTGGAATACATCAAACAACAATACAATTTCAACATGGATGTCACTTAAGCAATAATTTCTGTATTAATCTTGACAAAGAACAAGAGTTCAAAAATTCGAAAAAGAGTGTATTTTATTTATAAATTTTATCATGTTTCAGTTCTTGTGATATATGATTTACATTGACATGATATTATGATTAGATAGTATATCTATATAACTTTTAATTTTACAATAGTGGACTACAAATCTGTAAAAATGTTTGCTGTTTTTCATCTCTTTTGTTCATATAATATTTATTTAGTAACATTTTAGCGCATACGAAATAATTTGCGGAGATTTTGTATTTTAGTCAATTTAATAATCAAACTTATTATTTCCCTTTTTGCTTTAGACAAAATATCCCAAAACACTTTAATATTTACCTTCGTATCACAAAATGATCCATTCTAAAATCTATTCATAATTACTGAACACAGTTAAGCAGATACATCAATAAATTAAAGCATTATTTTAAAATTCAACTGAGGAATTTTCCGTAGAATGAACGGATTAGTCAGTACTGTAAGATATATATAACGCGATTAAAGTAACAACTGTGAACTAATTGATTCAATCATTGCATTGGCAATCAACTTACCTAATCACTTATCGTCAAAAATTAATTAAGCGCCGACAAACGGCTAAATATACACATTTTTAATTGTCAAAGACACAATTTTGACAGTTTTGACAGTTTGTGTAATCATGCTGTCGCATAATCTCGCGAGAATCAAAATATCTCGCGATAAAGATTGTACCAATTGTTGTGAAATATAGGCGTGTCTAGAGTAAAGTAAATTTATCCAGGATTAGCGAATTTTTACACCTGGTTGTGACGTCACATGCATAGTGCGAGATAAAGCAGTCAGTTGTTTACATCGTAAAGTGAAAGTTAACACTGTTTCTTATATTTTGAAAATTATCTGTGGATTCAATTGGGAAAAAATGGAAGAAATTTCGGATTGGGAAATGGTCCGTTTGCTTTGGGAAAGGGTCCGTTTTCCGGACCCTCAGAAAGGCTAGGAAAACCCCTGTTTCTATATAGAAGCATTTGAAATTTATGAACCTAGCCTCTTGAATATTAAACGTTTTCATGCTCAACTTAATTATGTGCTTAAATTTAATACAACTAGAACAATCATAATAAAAAAGAAATAACTGTATGTTCTACAGTTGTTAAAGAGACAAACCATGTCATATTTTCAGTTTAAAATGTTTTATTTTAGATAAAAACAGAAAATCAAGCAATCTGATTTTCATGCTCAAATTAAGTCGAGTATGGAATAAGTTTTATAATAAGGGGGCCAAGTCTTTATACTGAGTTTGGGCTCATTTTTGGGAGAGTGACCAATACCAAGGTGCAGCCAATACAAGAGTGATTAGGGTATCAGCCAATACACAAGTGATTGTGGTATCAGCCAATACACGAGTGGTTACCGTATCAGCCAATACAAGATTGATTTTGGTATATGAAAAGCTGCTTACTTGTTAATGATGGATAGTTGTTCTTTGACAGCGATGCCTCCTATACAGAGAGCTGTACGTATCACAGGGAAGCCATCTTTCTCCAGCTGTTCGCTGAATTCCTTGATGATTTCATTGGTCTGTTTCGCCAACTCTCTCTGAAATGTATATACATATATATGGTCCTTCTGATATGGTAAGGGAGAAAAAATACTGTGAATTAATTAACCCTTTACTCCTTAGATAAACCTTTATGACAAGGGCAAACATTGTAGATCCAGATCAGCTGCAGCTGGCACATCCCTGTCATCTGATCATAATCTACACTGTTCCCTTTTTAATTCATTAGGTTATTTCTATGATGTTACCAGTGCACATCCACATTGGTTTCACATGTGTAAAAATGCATATATTTTAGTATAAGGGTATTTTCATGGAGTACATGTATTTATTTCTATGGATTTCTAGGGCAGGTTATTTGAAAGGAAAATAACTCACTACCTGTATTCAATTCGAGATTCTTTCTGTTTTTCTGACTACAAAGCAGTGTAGTCCTATCTGAATGTGGACATGTTCTCAGTAGAGTCAGATGCAAGTTTACCAGAAAGGGGATTTATTTGGGGCATTTTCAGGTAGTTACAACATAATTTACAACTTTCTGGCGACAAACCACTGCCCACAAGGGGGTGCAAGGAACAACACTGAAACCCCTAGAGATCCACCACTGCACATAGTAAAGGGCTCAGAACAAAATAAAATTTCAACTTTGACAGGTTTGAGCAACCCAACTGAAACCCCTCTGGACCAGCCACTGAACTGAGTAAAACAGTAACTTCCACTTGGAGAGGTTCAAGCAATTCCACTGAAACCCCACTGGATCTGCCACATCAAGCAGTGAAGTAAAACTTGTACTTACGGACGGACAGATGATGAGTCCGTACGGCCCCTCATTGTTGATGAAGGGAAGTCGCTTCTCCTGCTCTAACACAAACATGATGATTGGCAGCGTGAATACCAGAGTCTTCCCCGAACCAGTGAACGCAATACCAATCATATCTCGTCCTGATAATCTGGAAATACATTAAAACCCCTAATTAATCCTTTACTCCATATATATGGGTTTTTTTTGCATATCATCACCTTAGTGCAATAATGGTATATCTCCTTCATATTTCAACTTATACCTGTTCACTGTTAACAAATCTAGATGACAATTTTTCTAACCCTTTCCTCCAAATACACACCTTTATGGCAAGGGTGAACAGTGTGGATCCAGATCTGCTGTCTGATCAGGATCTGCACTGTTAGCTTTATTTATTAGGTTATTTCTGACCAAAAAGCAAACAGTGCAGATCCTGATCAGATGACACTGTTTGGTCATGCAATAAAAGGCATATATACAGAGGAAACAGTTAAAAGACTACTCATAGATGGGACGCAAGCCTTATAGATAAATTAAAGTGAAAATAAAACAGCAGTAACTGATGAGAGTCTAATCATGAAACTAGCATTACTCTTTATTTCATGAGGTATAGCTCATATCCCATGGTCAACCAGTGTAGATCCAGATCAACTGGCATGTCTGTGGACTATGATAAGGGGTCTACAATGCTTTTAGATTTTAGCTTTTAGGTTATTTCTGACCAAGAAGCACATTGTAGATGCAGATGACTCTACAGATGCCACGACTGAGCCAGCTGATCTAGATCTACACTGACCATCCATGTGTTAAAAGGCATGACCATAGAGTAAAGGCATAAAGTGGTCTTACACTGCAGGTATGCCTTGTATCTGTATGGGGGTTGGATGCTGAATGCCTTTCCTCTTCAAGCAGTGTAGTATTGGTTTAGGGAACTTCATCTCCTTGAATGACTGTATGGGTGGGGGTTTATTGTCGCCCTCTACTAGGATGTGGTACTTCTTTCTGATCTTCTCATGCTTTTCTTCTGGTTTGGAAAGAATGTATCCTGGAGGCTTCCAACTATAAATATACAAATTACTCTAAAATCACTAAAAGTAGTTATGGGCTAATTTTCTCAGATTTCATGTGCAAATCCTCAATAAAAATATATTATTGAACATAAAAATGATTAAGAGAATTTAAAATTACAAAATCAAACTCAGGGAAATCAAAAAATTGAATATCTGATCTTATGAGAATAATACAAATCTGTAAATTTTTGCATGAGAAAAAAGTGATTAAATTTATACCTTTAGAAATTTGATCCCAGCAAAATTAAACAATACCACAGAGATTGTTTTATATTACAAGGATTTTTTAGCAACAAGCAATGAGTTTGAACAAAGTGTCTGCATAGTTGATCTGGTTCTGGTTCCTGTTAAAGATTTGGATGGTACAGCAATTTTTGATTGGTGGAGATTTATTTGTTACCTTGAATGAATTTTTGTATCTTGTAAAGTGTAAGAGTTAACCCTTTCCTGTATAGATACACTTTTATTGCTAGGGCGAACAGTTTAGATCCAGATCAGCTGGCACATTCGCTTTTTTATTCATAAGGTTATTTCTGACCACAATGCGATCAGTGCAGATCCTGATCAGATGGCACAGATATGCCGGCTGATCTGGATCTACACTGGTCGCACATGCATAAAAATGTGTATATATCAAGGAAAGGGTTAATTAAAATCATTTAGAACATACCCTGTTTTGATTGGATCTTTGTATTCAATACCTTTAGCCAATTCTGCCACAGCTTTCAATGCTGAAAAATGAGAAACAATAAATAGGAAACTGATGCAAGCATTCTATATCCAAGCATCAAATATTTCTAAAATACACTGTTCCAAGAGTCAATTAGTTACTTTTTATTTAACAGAAACAAAGATATCATAGCAATCAAAAAGAGAATTAAGTGTGTAGCACAGAATAATAAAACCCTTCTTAAATATCACCCAGAAATTAAGACAATTTCAAAGTATCTGTTTACAGTTTGCTCTATTTCCCATCCCAAAATTAAGACCCAATTACATAGTCCTCTTTAGTCCAGTTCCTAAGGTGGTCTTTACAGCAAGGTTTCACTGTGTTTCATGAATGCGCAATTAAGCCGAGATGAAGACCCAGATTGTTTAAAACTTTTGTAATACGCTGGAAGTTTAAATAATTGGCATTCTGCCAGGCAGGTGTTTAGTTGCTCAGTGTAGGTTGCATGTAAAAATCCCACATTAGGTTATATCATTAGCTCAGATGGGAAATTTCTTACAAATGGAACTGTTTAAGGGATGCAACGAGGCTGGTATGCAACAAGGATCTGTCGAGTTGGATGAACCCATTCTTCCAACTTCTGCATGCAATCTTACCCTTCTTTTCAGCGACACTCTCCAAAATCTTCTCTTCTTCTTTCAGAATCTTCTCTCTAGCTGTTTCTTTTCTTGCTGTAAAACCAAAACAAAGCAAACATATAAATCAGGTTTCCAAGTTTTGAACACTGTGGTAACTTTTAATTTCTTGGAGAGAAATTTCACGGCATAAATGATATTTTCGCACTGGCATAAATTCAAACAATTGTATTATTCTCATAAAATTTGATATCCATTGGTCTTATTTTGCTAAGGTTTGATTTCGGACAATTTTCCTTGCGTGAAATATGCAAAAAGAAAACTCCTGCAAAATATAATGAAACAACAGTAAAAGTGGTGAAAGTAACTTGGCAAAGTGTGAAAATGACAATATTCATTAATGTCTTCATGACTTGGCCATGTAAAGGATTGCACATGTTTTTTTTATAGATGGCTTTTTCACTGCTAGCAGAACTGATCCACTTACAGGGGAAATCAAATTTATATGGTTATAGCAAATTAAAAGAAATATTGATACAAAGTAAACTTTTTTCAAAAAACTGCATGACTGCAAACAGTTTAGATTCTGATCATACTGCAACAATATGAAGTCACGTCTGGATCTATACTGTTCGCCCATGGGACAAAAGCCAGAATCCATGAAGTAAATGGTTTATGAACTGGAACAAATTCAAAGAAAGACAATTACAGAAAATCAATTTGTTACAGGTTTACTCTTTCCTCCATATTATGCATTTTATCATATGTGCGACCAGTTTAGATCCAGATCAGCTGGGACATCAGTGCCCAAGGTTATAAAACTGAGCATGGAAACCAGTCTCAAATCTCAAGCATGTGATTGGCTGAAATGGCGACTGGTCGCCATTTCAGCCAATCAGATGCTTGAGATTTGAGACTGGTTTCCATGCTCAGTTTTATAACCTTGGAACCAGTGCTGTCTGATCAGGATCTGCCTTGTTCGATGTTTGGTCAGAAATAACATAATAAATCAAAAAGGACAGTTTAGATCCTAATCACATGGCACAGATGATCTGGATCTAAACTGTTCACCCACACCATAAAGGCTTATATATGGCAGAAAGGGTTAAGAAAAAAAAGACAAAATATTTTTTGTATGTCCTGTACCTTCTGCTTTACGTTTCAGATCACTGTGTTGATCAAGAAGACTGATGTGAGATTTTGGACCGAGGTTGGTTTCATCATAGTCATCGTCAGCGCCACCCTCTGATGTTCCCTCCGATGTGGACCCAGCTTCCTGCTCCTTGATAACTGCCACTCGTCCCAGTCTCTTCTCCGCCTGCTTTAACTGCAACATGTAGAAATAGACAATAAAGACCCATCAAGTCACACTTTGCAAAGTTTCACAAATTCACACAAACAATTTTTCTTTCCTTTCTGTAACATCTCGTCACAACCACTTCTCCGCTGTGAGTTATTTACGTTGGGCATTAAATGTAACAGGTGAAAAATTGTGGCTTGACCAGGACTTGAACCCAAGGTCTCTTGCATACTATGTGAACACTCCACCACTGAGCTACCCAGCCACCCAGTCATCTCACCAACAAGTTTTCACATAAACTTAACCCGGTTACATTTCTCTTTCTATTTTTGGACTCTTATGAACTCTCTTTTTGGGCATCATGAGCAGGGGCTTGTAATCATGCTCAACAACTTCCTCCCGCATGATAGCCCAACTACGTGCGCAACAAGGACTTTTCTATATATGCGATGGTCGTCCTTCGCGCACAACCCAGATAGCATTCAAATCAATGCGGAAAATTTGCCTTCTATGTCTATATGTCATTGACCAGAATCCTGTCGCAACTTTAAACGGCTTCAAATAGTTTTTTAAACCTTATATACATGTATCTTTTAAAAAATTACATATCTGGAAAGCTAATTCCAATTAGAATCAATATATGTGATACTTTTTAAGAAACTTGTTCGTTTATGATGAAAAAAACTTATAAACGTCCACACGTCAGCAGTTTTTATGTTACTCCGCTATAAGTTTATCTGACTGTGTAGTGTATCGATTTATAAAAGGGACGTTTTCATTGGTTAGCACATTAAAATTACAATGTAAACGACATAAACAATAGTAAGTTTAAAAGTGTTATTTGTGGAATATTTTTTATTTGATTGATAGACTATTTATGTTTTATAACAACAAATGAACTTAGCAGTGCTGAAATTTTCAAGTTGCAGTGAAAATATGGGAATTTAAAGCAGTGTGATTTCCACCACAATTTTGATTGTAACTGCTTGAGATGTAAAGGACAGACATCTATAAAAAGTCAGTATGATAATGGGTCAATGCTTGCCGTCAAATTATTGAGACTACCTATTGAGATATACAATGTACTAGGATTTTTTTGCAAATTTGGGAATAATACCCATACCTACAGAGTTGGGGAATTTCACGAGTATTTTATCTACAATTGTGAAAAAATAACTTTTTGAAATGTTCTCGACTACAGGAACATTTTTAAGATGCTTAAAAGACTATCAAAATTGCATATATGAACATTTCTTACACTTTATTCCATGGAAACCATTTTTATCACATGGACGTACACTGTAGGGGTGGGCCAATCTGAGTTTTTTTCTAAATAGTATTTTTTTCTATTGTCATTTAGTGTATTTAGAATAAATTCTGTCAAAACTTCAACAATTTTTTTTTATTTTGGTTGGAACAGTCCATTTTTATCAAAATGGCCGACAAAAATCATAATTTATATTAAATTTGCTGGTATTTCATAAAAATTATTTATATTTATGTGGTTTCTTGTATACATTCTGCTTCTTCTTACACCTATAATATATAGATGCACTAGATATGTGCCAATTGGTTAAATTTAGCCATTTTGAACCAAACAAAATTCAAAATGGCCGTCAAAATGTTCTTAAAATGAATAAAATAAAGGAATATTTTTTGATAACATATGGATTATCATGAAAACAACAGATGTTTAATGTAAATCTAACAATTAAAATATGTTACACTCATATGAAATGTAAATTTGGCATTACAATACATATATGTATATATATTAAAATATAACACAGTTTTCTCATGTACACTTGCATGTATTAATTAAGAATGGCTGACCAAGTGAGACCAAAAATTCGACAAAGCTATGTGTGTAAAGAACTCATTGGGGAGTCTTTTAGGGAAATAGACCAATTTGTTTCTAAGAATAAGTTACCTTCTGGCAAAATAATAATTGGAAGGATGTTATCATTATGTAAACAGCCAGAGAAGGGACACAAGAGTATCAGCCGTGATGAGGCAAGCAGATTAGTTGCTCGTGAACTGAGCCATGACTGGATATCAAAGAACGTATATCCAATGACAGAAGCATCAATAGCAAAGAAGATAAGAGAAGATTATGAAAAGTTCAAGACCATTTTAAAGCATGACAGCAGTCAGTCGAGGGCAAAGTCTGATAAGTGGGGTGAAAGTGCAAAAAGCTTTGTTGAGAAATTATCAAAATGGGCATATGATATTCAAACTACAAACCAAAAGTACCAGAAGGAGCTGGAATCAGAACACTGGGTAAAGATGACAAACGAGGATGAGAAGTTTTACCAGGACAATTGTCATGGAAGTTACAAAGCCATTTGTACTGAAACAGTGCCAACAGATTGGACACGAAGTGAGGCAAGAGCTGAAAAGCGGAAACAATCTGACATTAATAAGAGAGATGAGTTGATTCAATTACAGAAGTTAGAAAGTGATAGACAAAAAGAGCAGATGCAAGAACTACTTGCTGAAGAAGTAATTGAACCAATCACAGATCCTGATTTTAGTGATGAAGTGATAAAAATAAATTCACCTGAATGTTCATACTCGTCTTCAACAACAGTAAGACGAAATCTGAGATCATCCACTAAGAAATCTGAGACTCAACCATACGAAGATCCCAAGAAAATGTATCTGAAAGTTCCTATACGCACAGGAAGAAAGACATTCAATGAAGATGTAATGCGTTGCACTGTACAATGTCTGTCAGAATGCAAGGTAACACCAAATGATCTTACACTGATAATAATTAATGTAGGAAACATTATTTTCAAACAGAAATGGGTTGCCCACGATCTCACATGTGATAATGAATCTGAAAATGCAGAGAGCTGTGAAAGTAGTGAAGAGGATGAAAATGATGAAAGGCATGATGAAACAATGAAGAAAAGGCAACGTCGACAATCAGGTGATTTGACTTATGTGTTTCCAAGCAGAAGATCAATATCAAGGTACCTAGAGGATGCTTCCTTCTTGAATTTGGAACTGGTAGCAGATCATATTTTGAATAAAGGTGAATCTGTAGTTACTGTTGGTTTGGATGATACCACCAAGGCTGCTGGACACAAGCTATATGACGTTAAAGCAGATCATATCACAATATCAGGGCCCTCCAAGATGCGGAAAACCTTGACAACTGGCTACACTGAAAACATAAGCCACTCTGGAAAAGATTGGGCTAAAGCTTATGAGTTTAAACTCAACTGTCTGGCTTTACTGGCTGACACAACTGTTGATGATTGTTGCTCCTGACATAAGGCAAATGAGGCCAATCAAAACAACAGATGGTAGATTCAAAATGTTGACATTTTCAGATAATGAATTAAGAAATTCAATTAAAGATGCCATAAGACCAGAAGACAGTGTTTACAAGGATGTTGATGCACTACTATTGAATGCTTTGTGTAAACCTCTATAATTCTGACACTGTTAAATATAACAAATTTCAGCCAGATTCTGTTTTAGATAGTGTTATATGGATATAATTGATAAAAGTTGATGACAGAATGTGTTTTTAGTAAAAAAATTTCTAGTATTTTGGTGGATATTTTGCTTAAATTACACATATGAACTAAAAATAAAGAGCTAAAATATGTTTTTAATATGCCCTTTGTATTTGTAAAGTCAATAAATGCATATAAATCTACACTTTATTGGAAGAATTTAACAATTATAAAGACATATGTCATTTTTTATCCTATTTTGGCGGCCATTTTGAAAAAAATCGACTGTTCCAACCGAAATACTTAATTTGAATCCCTGGTCTTACCATATTTGATTAGTGTGGACCTATTGGCAATAGAAAAAATTCTATTTATAATGATCTTTTAAAAAAAGTATATATTGGCCCACCTCTACGTACAGTGTAGATCCACATCAGCCAGCATATCTGTATTTTCATCTGAATCTACACTGTTCACTTTTTGGTAAAAAATAACATAATGAAACTCTGTCAGTGTAAATCCTAATAAGATGGCACAGATGTGCTGCTTGATCTGGACATACACTGTTCAACCATGTGACAAGCAGCGTATCCATCTTTCCAAGTAGTAAAGGGTTAATAATAGCTATTGTTTCATTTATTTTGAATTGGGAAATTTCCAACTGGGAGTATAAAAAATTCCAAAAATAATCTCTGTATCTGTAAGTTAGTGAAAGAATTCCATCTCAGATGGCACTGATTATATCACAAAGACATGTCTGGTGATCTCTGATGGCATTGATTTCACAGCAACATGCCTAGCAATCTTACCTTTATACCAATTTCCTTCAATTTGTGTGTAACACCAATGTATATCTGTGATATCTGATTGAAACACTGACCAGTAACTTTTTGGTCAGAAATCACCTAATGAATCTAATAGCGAACAGAGTAGATCACATGATCATACAGCACTGACGTGCCGGCTAATATTGATCTACACCCAAGGAATAGCAGCCATCCCAAGGAGTAAAAGATTAACATAAAAAGCAACTTTTTATTAATTCTATACCTGCATTTTCTTCCTGTATTTGAGCGGCACATACGGTACATACTCGTCATCGTCCGAGTCAGACTTGTCACCACCTGAAGATCGTCTCTGAAAAAAAGATAAAACAAATTAGGGCATCCTACAGGAAAAGGCCTCTTCGACAAGACTTGTTGGCATTTTAGATGTTTATTAATTTGGAAAGAACTTTCAATAATCTATTTCCTGTGACGCACTCCACTTAAAAGTAAAACATAAGAATATTGTCACAGTATTTAACTTCCATTGCTTCCAAAGAACAAAATCAGTTAAATAAAGCCTGCAATATTTTCAAACCTTTATTTACTGTGTCCAATCACTTTCAAAGTTCCTGTTTGACTACATGGATATCTAAAGAACTTCTGTTCAAACAATGTGGCAGTTACTAAGTAACCGGGACACCTGATCAGTCTATGAATAATATTATGAAAACGACAGCTGGCTAATTATCAAGCATTTAGAATCCAATAGAAATCCAATAGGTAGAATTTATACTATGTACATGTACGAGGGTTGTCCCAATAAATTGTAGACTATATGAATAGAAAGACTAGATGGGTGTTCAGTTGAACACTAGTGTCGCCCTCTGGTGCTGTCGGAATAAAAATGCAAGTACAAAAAGGGGCATAACTCCATCAAATGTGACCTTGACCTTAAGAATATGGTATCGTCACAAGCGTATTGTCATAGGGAATATAATTTGAAAGTTGGATGAAGAAATATTAATAAATGGCAAAGTTATAGCCAAAGTTAAGTTTTCATATAAAGGGGAATAACTCCATCAAGTGTGACCTTGACGTAAAGAATGTGGTATTATCAGGAGGGTGTTGTGAGAAGGAATATAATTTGAAAGTTTGAAGAAGATTTATTGAGAAATGGCAAAGTTATAGCCAATGTTAAGTTTTCTTAAAAAGGGAAATAACTCCATCAAATGTGACCTTGACCTAAAGAATTGGTATCATCACGAGCGTGTTGTCATAAGGAATATAATTTGAAAGTTTGATGTAAAAATATTTAGAAATGACAAAGTTATAGCCAACGTTAAGTTTTCATGTAGAAATCCAAGTACAAAAAGGGGCTTAACTCCATCAAATGTGACCTTGACCTTGAAAATTTGGCATCATGTGGAGCGTGTTGTCATAAGCAATATAATTTGAAAGTTTGATGAAAAAATATTAAGAAATTACAAAATTATAGCCAACGTTAAGTTTTCGTGTAAAAATCCAAGTACAAAAAGGGGCATAACTCCATCAAATGTGACCTTGACCTTGAGAATTTGGCATCATCTCGAGCGTGTTGTCATAGGCAATATAATTTGCAAGTTTGATAAAGAAATATTAAGAAATGGCAAAGTTATAGCCAACATTAAGTTTTCGTGACAGACCGACGGACGGACGGACAAAGCGGTCCCTATGTATCCCCATTTCTTCGAAAGGGCGACACAAAAACTACTGAACACATGTTTATGCAAATTTCACAGTTAGTTAAGACATCATTTGGTAATTTGTTTGAAAAATATCAAAGAAAAATAGATTAATATAACAAAATTGCAAACATTTTAACATGACGACCTATGGACCGGCGGCGCATGTCGCAACGTCATTTCAATGCTCACATAGCATACTGTACTCTTCAGCATGTTCAATACCCTCACGGTGTCTGTTCACCCGACTATTAAATAAATTAATGTAACACTCTGTTGGAAGACTTTTGTTGAAGGCCAAGCCTTCTGATCTCATCGCAGTTCTCAAATTTGCGACCCATGAGCCCAAAAGTACACAATGTCTAGCGGAGCGAGGTCTACCAAGTACGGGGGATGACTGGTTCTGAGTATTATTTCCGTTTCACCATGTGAAAACTTTCTGTGCCACTTGTATAACAATGCTCTGGATATGAGGATATTTCTTAACTTGTTTTTATTTCTTGCGTGTCTTTTGGCGTCAATTCGCTTTTATCACAATACTGGATATCGAAATGAGCGCCGCGGCTTCTTCAAACGTCGTGATTTTCATAAGAAGGTAATGTTTACCCATTAGCATTAAACAAGCACTACTCATATACAATTTCCAATTATGGCAACTTTTTTGAAACTGCGTATTAATTTCAGAAAGATCACCAGTTAAGGCAACATAAACAATATGCAGATAAAATGACATTGTGAAATGTATTAATTGTTTTAAGAAAATTATTGAATTCCAAATCATAGCGCTTTTTGACGTGTGCCGCCGATCGCTATCACGGTTTAATAAAATGTATGTAATTTCTTTATTTTACAAGATTTTTCTTTGAAATTCAGTTTACTTATTACTAAATGATGTCTTAACTAACTGTGAAATTTGCTTAAAGATATGTTCAGTAGTTTTCTTTTTAATCAGATAGTCTATGATCTAATGGGACAACCCTCGTATATTGTGTGCTGTTGTTATAAATCACCTATTTGTACTCTCGTCTACTGAATTCAAAAGGGTGAAGGCAAACTGGAAAATTTTGTTAGGCTAGAGGGCTGCTTAAGCCCCTGGTGGCTCGGCAAAGCCATGGCAGGGCAGTGCCATCTGATCAGGATCTACACTGTTTGCTTACTGATTTATTATGTTATTTCTGACCAAAATGCAAAGTGCAGATTTTGATCAGGCAGCACAGAATGATGTGCCGGCTAATCTGAATCTATACTAGTCGCACATGCGTAAAAATGTGTATATATGGGTTAATATACTAGCGGAAAAACAATAGCAAATTTGAAGTTTATAGACATCATTATCTTTGATGTAATATGCAAGCACCCTTAATTTTCACATCACACATAATTATAACCTAATTACTGATTTCCGAGCTGAAGACAAATTTACATTTCTTTTATCAATTTTTTGGTGCTGCACACCATTTGAAAGTATATATCGATTCAATCTGATTTAAATCATCTCCTGGAAACTGCTACGCTATCAGGATCTGATGACAAGTAACTAAAACATGCTTTTATCAAAAACCCTTTGAACCAATCAAATTGTAGCCTACAAAATCGCAAAAGTGAAAGTAAACATAACATTTTAAACCATGGGAGGTTTTGACAGCCCTCTTAAACATATTTTACTGAAGATATATGTGTTTATGTAGTATTGCATTCATTTCTAATGTAATGACATCTTCAGATCATTTTGCGAATGTTATAAATCATGCTTCCTGTGTTGACAAATTCTAAAAATAGTAATCGGGGCAAACCGCTATAGCTTATGTACAGTGTCTGCAGGCTGTCTGTCGGTTTGTTATATCTGACTTCAGTGAGATTGACATCGATTATATTGTCCATCAAGCAATATGAATGATAATTCACTGGGTAAAGTAATCCTTGAATTAACCAGTTTTTTCTCTTTACAAGATTGCAATTATATTTATTTCTAACAGCAAAAATTAATACTGTTCATGGTATTTCTCAAGCTACAGTTTAACAAAATTTTAACATTGTCAATTTTCATTCTTAAAATCAGAATTATAAGTGATATACAAATGATTCTTTATTAAAACATTGTAAATTACAAAGATTAAATGATGCAACATTATAATTGAGGCATAAAAAGCAGTCCGTAAATACAACAAGAGTGCCATAATTCAGGCATAAAAAGCAGTCCGTAAATACAACAAGAGTGCTTAAGTGCCACAAAATACACAAAATAAAGGATTTACCATTTATTGTACAAATAAAGGGTCATAACTCTTTAGTGGCTGAAGCAATTCGGCTGATTATTGAACATGAGGCCTAAAAAAAATACTTGTGTTTCTGGTGGCGTAGCCAAAAAAAAACAGGGTCGGTAGGTAGGCTTTTTTTTTTTTATTTATTATTAATGGATAAAGTGTTAAGCTTGTTATTCCGAACCATGTTGTTTTTATGTCAATAGCACAAAATAATAACTGGTAAGTACATGTTTTTATGTTCTTCTACTGTTTGTAATGAACACAAATACTTGAAAATAAAAATTAAACTTGAAAATTGTTTCCATTGTTATTCATGTATATAACAGCAAGTATATTCTCGCTATTGAGGGAATATCAAAATTTACACCAAACTATTTCAGTCAACCTGTTTTAGTCTTTACATAACTAGAAAACTGTTAAGCTTGAATAGTTCCTGACAAAATACCAACTTCAGATGACCATTGCTTTTAAATAATACATTTGTGAGATTTTTCAAGTGTCAGACATAAAAAAAAATCCACTATCTCCAAATGCGGTTCATACCAACATACAACATTAACAATGGTCATTTAATAATGTGAGATGGAACAAGATTCTGAAATCAAAATTGTATGTGAATAACTCTAAATTAAACTTTACTAACCTTTATTTGTATTAACCTTTTACTCCACAGAAACGAAAAAGATACACAAAAAATCATATGGGCAAACAGCGTAGATCTAAAATCAGCCTGCTAAGACTATATTTTGTGACATCAACTTATAATATTTATTTAATTGCAGTTTTATTAAAATTATAGAACTATTTACTATATCAAATAATAGATATTTTAACATATTATTTTCATAATACCGTAAGGTTTTTTAACGCATAGATATTGAAGATTTGTCAATGTTTGGAAAAATATGTTTTATATGTATGGTACAGTAGACTCCACGAAATCAGGTATCGGCTATAAGAATATATCGGCAAATGGGGTACGATTTTCGAACACAAAACCATTTCCTATATAATCAATGTAAATTTTATCGGCCATATGGGTATCGGATAAGAGAATATATCGCCAAATCGAATAGAAAATTTGCATTTTTTTTTTGCCAAAACTGATTGAAATCGAATATTTTCATCGCCTGTTTACAGGAAATGACACCGGATGTGCCGTTTATCATCCGTATCAAAGTTTATGACACCCTTATTATTGGTCTATTGTCAGCTGATAAATCCAATTAAATATTTTGACAGCGATGAACAGGGACAGTGAAGCCTCCGGGCAAACAAACTGTAACCTGTCACCTCTTTTAAACAGCTTATTCAATCAGGCGTTAAAAAATCTGTTACAAATACACAGCAGCCTAGGACTATCCGTTATCGAGACGTTATTGGTACATGTACTTACAATAATCCACGTTTAAATTCCATTGTCTCTTTTTAATTATCGCATAAATTAATCCGCACAATTCAGAAACAAACAAAAAGTAATTTCTCAATCATGTTTAAAAAGCACTCATAGATTTTTTGTACATTTCTTTGATCCGCCTTCCATGTTAATTTCATACGGAGACTGAATTTGATTGACAGTCAGTATGGAGGTAAACACTGATACCAACCGTCAATGAAATGCAACTTCAAAGGAAATTGTCGGCTTGTATCAAGACTGTGTTTTTTGTCGGCTCTGCTTTGAAATCGTTTGATCTACAAAACTGTGTACGTGACATTTCACATTTTTAGCTGGGTTAAATTGGTTGATGATGCAATAATACTCGAGATAAAATTGGGATGTAATTTATTATGGAATATGTTCGCATTGGTTAGTGTTTTAAGACTTATTTCACATTCACGGTGTAAATGTCGCGGTAGCATAATATAATTTGAAACTTCGATTTTGTAGCAGAACATGACAGAAGGGTCTGTTAATCAATAAATGAACATATAAAATAATGCATATTTATCCAGAACACAATCTACCTGACCTCCCTTGTCAGCAAATATATGCAGATTTCATGATGAATATGATTATCGGGTACTCCGGGCAATAGAATATTTTTAGCTGACAATTTGTGTATTCGATTTGCCGGAGTCTACTGTAATTTTCTTACCTACATGTTTGTAGGTCTACCACTTCTTATAGCCATAAAGCACACCACATTTGCAAGTGTACCAAAGTCATCTACAGATTTACTTTCATGATATTGTTGCAATTAACACATAATCAAATTAATTCATAACCCTTCAATGATGGTAAAAGATTTATCACTACCACCAAAGCTGAGTTTAATAAATTATTTGATTAGTGCTTTTTTGTCACAATACAAAAGTCCGAGATCGTAAACTCCTTGAGCCAAAGTTCAATGATTTTGCATTTTCATCGTATCACGTATGCATCTTGAACCGAAATCTTAATCTATTTGTTTCCGTAATTCTTCGATGAAATCGTCGGAAGATCAAAAAGTATAAATATTTTTTTATCGGTTTGTCTAACGCTGACTGCCATGATTGTTTACTACGGCGGTTGTGATTTTCGCAGACGAATAAAACAAAACGTCGTTGTCAAATTAAACAAAATGTCGTCGTTACAAAATATCGTTGTCGTATTCGGCCAATCGATCCATGACGACTGGAGACCACAACGATGCTTCGATATTTTTTTCCGAGTCAAAAAAAAGTTACGGTCGGCGGTAAAACAGTAGGGTCGGTCGGGCCACCAGAAACACAACTATTTTTTTTTAGGCCTGACCGAGATATAATTCCCATAAACATTTCCCCTAAGTTTCACAAAGATCCGTTAACAACTGTTTTGATTTATTGAGCGGACATTGCTGTGGACGCCACCTGAACGCCCACCCACCCGCCATGGGTGTTCCGAAATTATGACCCCCTCTTTGAACGGCATATAAAAACTACCTGTCTCTCGACTGAAATAAACCAGTCTGATTTTAAAATGAATTTGCCAATTCAGATATTTCATCTTAGTCCCAGAATATTAACGTGTCATGTATTTACAATATTTTTGTTAAGCAATATTAAACAGATTTACATGTTAGATATAAAACACTGTACATCACAAGTTCCACTGCAGAATCTCAAGGGTCACTTTGATCATTTTTAGGGAATTCTGGCATTACATAGCAAAAATACTCCTAATTTCAGGGAAAATCAAACTTTTAGCTAAAATATTAGGATAAGGCTTTTTAAAAATTTAAAGAGTCAAAGGGTCACCTCACTGGTACATTTGTACATGGTCAAATGGAACGCCTGGTACATGTATATATACATCGGGTAGAATTTTAAGGGTTATTTGTATAGAGGATTGGTAATTTTTAGGGATGGCATTTTTCTCCTATTTTACCATTCGAATGTTCGAATCAGTTTGCATTCGAACGTTCAAATTATTCACAAACAATCATATAAACCATGAAACCTGTTTATATTAGACCCCACAGTATCCCCGATACAATAAAAGTGTCATACAAATAGATTTTGCTGATAATGTCCGAGTGTTCCAAATTTCTAATAAGGGGATTATTTAATACAAGAGCATGAGACCGTCTAGTGTCTACTGATCTACCTCTAGAAGTATACTAGTTACAGAGGTGTAGAATTCCACTCAACCGCTCGCCATGGCGAGTAAATGATCTGTTGGGTCGAGTGAAGCGGCCGAAACACTCAACCGACCGGGCGAGTAAATTTTCAGCAAAGCACATGTGTTTTGCTTCGGAAAAATGAAATATTTTCACTTTTACAAAATACAATTCGATTTCCAGTATTTCGGTCGATTTCCGGTGTATTCGTAACGTTTCTGATGTAAAGGTAACAGCAGCGATTTATTTTTATCCTCATTGGGCTTCCCAAATCAGAAGGAGGCTGCAAGTGCATGTATTTTCCCGCCATATGTCAAAATGTTGAAACAAATGAAGATAACGTTTTTACACAAGGTAGGGGTGATGATGAAAAGCGAGAGAGCGAGCGAGACAGTAAGAAAGAGATAGAACGAATCGAAAAACGAAAATTGCAACAGAAAGAGTATTTTATTTAAAATGTAAGGGAGAGTGTACTTTCTGTAAGGGCGAGTGCACTTACTCATTCACTCGACCAGCAGGGCCAGTGGGTCAAAGAAAATTTCTACACCTTTGTAGTTGTCAACTTGATGGTTTCCTAGTTCACAAGCATTCTCGTGATTCTGTCTCCAAGTGTAACTCATTTTAAATGATATGTGTTAAAAAATAAACACGTCAGTCTGAACATTATCACTTAACTTGCACCACTATCGTTAGGTGACACTCTGAATCTGAAAATCAAATTATTTTAGTTAAAAATTTCTTACTTTTAACGACGTACTCATGGCGTTGTTGTTGTTGTTGTATTGTAGCATAGATCGCTTACGTACACAAAATATCTTAAAATCGGAAAATTAAAACTTTATTATCAAAGAGAGTAGATAGCCTATTAATATTTTATTGTTAACCCTATCAGTGTCTGAGAAAGTATAAAATCTACTAAATTTGGTCATGTTATTGTTCATCTATCTATCTCTGAATACTGCCGACTCCTCTTTCATATTGTTGTTGATTTAAGCGATTCAAACTTTACAAAGTTTTTACTTCCTACTTCTCGGGATTGCTGAAGAAAATGATAACTTCCTAGTTGACAGTTGTTTCAAGTGATAGATTATAGCATGGATCAAAGCAGCATTGTAAAATCTGGCGAAATTTTTCTGCAAGTGAAAGGGATACTGGTAAAAACTATTTTAAATAAATATATATAGATTTAGTTTGGCAATGACTTGTTTTGTATCGTTACTTCGTAGGCTGACCTGTGCCTTTAAAGCTGCATCTTACAGTGTTATTAATTTAGATATAATCTTGTCAATTCAGCCTCCTTGTTTTGGGATACTTGTCATTATGATACTTGTTGGTTTGCATGTATATCACGAAAAGCTGGCAACATAAAAATAGACCATTACTTAGTAGAATGCTGCAGTTCATAATAGACCCAAACTAACAACTGCTAAGCGCAAATGCCTAATCTACACTATTAAAGTTTTCTTTGAAATCCAGAGAATTAGAACCAATCATTTCTAATAATGTTTCTCAATCGTATTGATTTTCAACAACCTATGATCACCAGATACAATGTATCAGATGATTTTTTTTCAATTATAAATTATAATAACAATGTCTCTCTAAACAAAGCATTATGTTAAACTGACTAATAAATTTGTACTTACGTAGCAAGAATTTTCACAAAAATCACAACTTCAAAGGATGATTTTACTCCTTGAATAGGCTGGTCCCTTTTTTTTTGGAGGGGGGGTTCAATGGGTCTAATGTCTGGGACACAGTGATTTAAAATCTAAGTAAGTTTGTGCTGAATATCAGGGGCCGACAAATTCCTAAATTTTCTTGTTGTCCACTGGGCAAGTAGAATTTTTATCTGGTTGCCCGGAAAATCGCGTAAAATTGTCAATTGTAAAAAAAAACAGTTTGTTAAGCAATAACAGTACATCCTTTATTACAAACAAAATGCACACACCTGCCTTAAACATCAATGCATTCTATTTAAAAAAAACAACAATATAAATCAATGCAAATTTATTCTGATTATAAAATGAGCTCAGCTCAATTTCCGTCTAAAATGCAACTAGTTTGAAAATATAAGTTTTTTAGTGTGTGTGTTTTTTTACTAGAAATATAGCCCAGAACACACACACTATCATGTTTCTTTTCTTGTGAATATATGATTTACATAATGATATAATGATTAGATAGTATATATACGATTTTTAAGTTTACAATAGTGGACTACAAATCTGTAAAAATGTTTGCTGTTTTCATCTCTTTTGTTCATATCATATTTATTTAGTAATATTTTAGCGCAAACGAAATAATTTGGGGAGATTTTGTATTTTAGTTAATTTCATAATCAAACTTATTATCTCCCTTTTTACTTTAGACAACATGTATTGCAAAACTAATATTTGCCGTCGTATCCGAAATGACCCATTCTAAAATCTAATCCTAATTACTCAACACAGTAAAGCACATACATGTACATCAATAAATTAAAGCATTATTTTAAAATTCTACTGAGGAATTTTCCGTAGAATAAACGGATTAGTCAGTACTGTAAGATGTATAGTTTGGAATAACTCGATTAAAGTAACGACTGTGAACTCATTGATCCAATCATTAGCAATCAAATTACCTAATCACTTCTCGTCAAACATTAATTAAGCGGCTACAAACGACTAAATATACACCTTTTTAATTGTCAAAGACACAATTTTGACAGTTTGTGTTATCACGCTGTCGCATAATCTCGCGAGAATCAAAATATCTCGCAATAAAGATGGTACCGTATGTTGTGAAATATAGGTGTGTAGAGTAGTGTAAATTTATCCAGGATTAGCGTTGATTGGACGATTGTTATACAGGTAGGCGGTGCTGATTCATACGGTTCATCGATAATCTGATGATTAGCGAAAGTCGTTTATTGCTGTCTATTGATATTTGTTTATTTGGCAACTTGATATAATTACCACCCCGGGCAACTAATTACGGATTTTTATGGTGGTCCGGCGGACTAGCTCTTTAAAATATTACTTGCCCGGCAGATCAAAGCTGGTTGCCTGAGTGCACCGGGCAAAGGATTTGTCGGTCCCTGTGAATATATTCACATGGACACATAGTCTTCAAACTTATGATTGACCTCTGGGCTGTTTAAAAAAAAATGGCTGGTTTGGGTTTTCTTGTTATAAAATTGTACAACAAACAGTTACTTCCATTTTTCTATTTTGCCGAGGTATCTTATCATGCCCTTTAAAGATTTGTGAAGTTTCATCAAAATAGCACCATCTGTTAAAAAAATATTCTTAAATAATGGGCAAAATATGTCAGGAGTGTGACAAAAAAGTGTGACACTTTTCAAAATCACATTTGTTCTGACCATTATATTACAAAAAGCTTGAGTAAAGACAAGTTTTAGTGTTGTTTTAGTAAAAGATGCATTTATTAGGCATCAAATAATGATAAAATTAAGCATATTATACTCCAAATAATCAAAATTCATGCTATTAATTCAAGCCTGGTAGATTAGAAAATACCTCAAGAAAATCAATACATCTTTGCTTTATAAATTTATAGTACTTTACAGATTAATAATACATAAGAAATGTTTTGTGTATCATTAAGTTTTATGTTTCTAGATGCAATAATTATAATATTATCACCTCTATTGAAATTTTATTTGTCTGCAGCTCCCTTCAGAAAATGTCAGCTAAATTTGTCAGGAGTGTGACATTATGCACATATTGCAATATTCTGTCAACATATCCTTTACATGAAAACAAGAGCATGTTTTTTCCTAGAAGTCTATGTCATGTTTTGTAAAATTGTGACAAACAGGAATGGCCTAAGTGAAACATTTTTGAGTACACTGCACTTATGTGGTTGTCAGGAGTGTGACACACTTTCTTAACAATATGAATTTTTTTATCTTTATGCGATACCACAAGTTCTAAAGCACTTATATTTGATGCTTCAACATGTATTTTAACAGAAATACACATTTAAATAATAAGAAACAGTAATACTTGTATTAAAATTCTTTGATTTATTTAATATTGGTCAATAAAGCTCCATAAAATTTTTATTCTGCCACATATGAGTATAACTTGATTGTTTTTGATCACCGTAAAGACTGTACAAACATATGGACCAACCTGTTTTGACTTTTTATGAACTTAAATTCTTTACATTTTTTTCACTTCACTTGCCATTTTTCAAATTTCAATATCTCAGCAACCAGTTGACCGATTTCAAAAATCTTTTCAGTTCTGTACTCAGTTTCAATAATCAAAACATACAGATTAACAAGTTTGGAATTTTTACGAACTTTATTTTTTTCACTATTTTTTCACTTTTCCAGCCATTTTTTTTTTAAATAGCCCCTCTGTGAGTGTTTTTGGGTTCACTTAAGTTGGGTAAAAGTTCAAGGTCACATGTCTTAACTTATCATTAATTCTCACCTATTAATATGCATCTGTCTTATTTGGATTTCGCTTTGTAAGATAATAAATAATAGGTTGTTGGTTATTTGTATGATTTTTGTCAGCAGAAATTTAGGTGTTGTTAAATGAATGCTGAAGTCTGTTATAAGGAATGACAGAATATCTGTTGTTTTTTTTAATTTGAATTTTCGTACAAGATTTCTTACTGCCGATTTCAAATCAAAACCAGAAGTAGAAATTCATGTACAGTCCACTAAAAACCAATGTTACAATGACTTTCAGTTCAAAATTGGTGTTAATAACTGAAAAAATAAATTAGCCTGTATGCCACACTTTGATTTGCATTTGTTTATTTAAT
Source organism: Corbicula japonica (assembly GCA_038501625.1). Taxonomy (NCBI): domain Eukaryota; kingdom Metazoa; phylum Mollusca; class Bivalvia; order Venerida; family Cyrenidae; genus Corbicula; species Corbicula japonica. The sequence goes on along the minus strand of JAZAYU010000381.1, from coordinate 326,928 downwards.
CACTTATGCAATAATATTAATAATGATATATTATAATACTATTTCAGAAAAGCTCCTGGGTATCACGTTTTTGTTTGCTGTATAGAAAAACTGCTGACCAACATGCCTATATGGAGATATATGATGATAAACAAACGTTTGAAACCTCAAAAAAAAAAGGGAAAAAATGTGATAAAAAGATTGAATTGCAACAGGTGAGAAGTATTAGAACTTCCAGCGAAAACACTGCCAAAGGAGCCGAGTATCAAATTGAAATCAAACTAAACCGTCAAAAGCACATCCTTATGTTTAATAATGAAGGAGACTTCAAAGATTGGTTTGGGAAGCTGAATGCTGCTGCGGATATTTCCGATCGAGGTTCCGTCGAGGGCTCAACTGCAAGCGTGGAGGGAGACGACTCTGAGTCGGATAATGATGAAGTTGTTGTCCTCAACCAGATGTATGCTTCTACTGAAACAGGTATAGGGAGTGGTCAGTGTGGCTTTTGGGGGACTATCCATAAAGGGGCACATCACTGGATAATGTCTTCTGGGATTTATTTGGACATTTAAGTTACTATTTTTGAAAAGCACTTTCAATTATCTTTTCTCATAATTAATAATGTGATTATTTTACACATTTTGAAAGAATGTTATTGTGACTGAAATGCATAATAAGCAATATTTACATTCCTATTGATTTCTTCGTTTAAAAAAATTCGGTTCATTTTGCATGAATCGCATGACCCGTAATGACGTCAGTAACGGAATGGCTGTTACTATTGAAAACTCCCACGTATTACTCCCCCTTTTCACTTAATACTAATGTTTGAAAGCGTTCGACTTAAGTTTATTTAAAGAAAAAAAAATGAATAAAATGTAAATATAAGGAATGATTCTTATTTTGGTGCGGTTCATGCAGATTGGACGTGCACGCGAGAGCTGGCAAATTTACCATAAAGCGCTAGCGCGCTTTATGGATTTGCCAGCTCTCGCGTGCACGTCCAATCTGCATGAACCGCACCAAAATAAGAATCATTCCTTAAATGTCGTCTGCAAATCTTTATGGTATCATTTCAAGGAATGACATCAACTTCCCGCAGACACCTTAAATCCCTTGATGTGCCCCAACTATTCTTAACTTCTCCCACTTTTGAGCCAAGCATATATGTTAAGTTTCCAGCTTCAAGTGGGAGGCTTTAAATTGAGGGGTGTTTTAACATGAGATAAATAATATGTCCAACTTTTCGGGACAATTATCCTGTTGGTCACAAAAAGGTTCACAGATTTGTTTAAAGGAGAATTCTTTAACTGTATATTTTATAAAGAAAGTTGAAAACCCTTATCCCATGGAGTAAAGGATTATGCACGCAAATTAGTAAAGCTACACAAACCATGTTGAGCCCTTTCTTACAAGGTCATTAACCCTTTACTCCTCGGATATGGCTGTTATCCATTGGCAAACAGTGTAGATCTGAATCAGCCAGCACATCTTGCCATCTGATTAAGATCTATGCTGTTTGATTTTAGATTTTTGGGGTTATTTCTGACCAAGAGGCGACCAGTGTAAATCCAGATGAGATGGCATGGATGTGCAAACTAATGTGGATACACACTGGTTGCACATGGATAACAGCCATCCTATGGACTAAAGGGTTTATTATTGTTTTTAACCAGGTTTTCTTTCGAAAACCAGATTATTAAAATGTAGATTGGGGTATGTCATTAGGTGGCAGGCAGGCAATATTTCATTAAGGTTATTGTTTAAGTTCTGTTTTTCACAGTAACCATTCAAGGTTGAGCTGTATATTGTCATAGAGATGCCCCTTTTTAACTTAAAATTTAAGAAGAAACCTTGGTTTTGTCGCATTGTAGCATCTTCATGTTAATTTTATTTTTTATATTTTAGCAAAGAGATTCGAAGTGGAAGTTGAACCTTCTGATCTGGCTAAACTGTGTGATATAGTAGGTCAAATGACATTATTGGTGGGCAACGCTGACCTGGCATTTGAATGTCCTTCAACCAAAAGAATTAAATACAGTTTTCATCTTTCCTGGATGAGACGGTTTGGGAAATATAAAGCTCAAAATTTCAATTTTGAAGTGGGTAGAAAATGTCCTAATGGACCAGGGACTATTACTTGCCATACAGATGGTGCTAAAGCAATTCATAAATTAGTGACAGAAAAGTCGTCAAGTCACAGTAAAACTGTGATACCTCACCCTCAAGATGATGATGATGACAATATTCCACATTTCAAGACGGCTGTACCAGATTCTAAGCCAGCTGTAAAGCCTCGGGAGGAAAAGCTGTCGGACTTGACTCCCACCATCCAGGAGCGGCAACCAACGGTCATTCTGCCAGCACCACCCACAAATTTGATAAGAAAGCATCCTGGGAAAGCAAACTTACCAAACTTGATTCCAATCACACAACAGAATCAAGACGATGTCAGATCTGCTCCCCCGAAGTCCCCTGTGACCCCACCAACTCCCCAGCGCCGTCCTTCAAAAGGTCAGTCACTGAGTAAAAGCAAAGATAATGATGGTAAAGGACGTGTTCTAGCAGAGAATGGTCACCTTAGACCTTCCAGCTATAAAGTAGCCGTAGGAAGTGATTTCACCAAGGAGTTGGAAGAGAAACTTCAGCAAGCCCCCACCCCCGATGACTCGGCACTTGGTGGAGATTCAGGAAAAGGTCATGAACCAAAAAAAGATGACAGTGTGAAGACCAAAGAAGAAAAGAAAAAAGAAAAAGAGGAGAAAAAGGTAATTGCTTATCTTTCTTTATTATGCTCCCCTTAAAAGAAGTGGGGTATATTTTTTTGCACGTCAGTCCATCCCTATGTACTGAATTTATCAACATCTGTATGTATGTTGATTTCATGTATTGAGGTTTGCTGTAATAATTAAAGTTTGCAGATTAGGTTTGCATGTTTTTAGGTATACATGTATTGATGTTTGCATGTATTGAGGTTCGCATGTATTGACATTTGCATGTATTGACGTTTGCATGTATTGAGTTTAGCATGTATTGAGTAAAGCATGCATTGAGGTTTGCATGTATTGATGTTTGCTTTATTAATTTAAGTTTGCAGATTAGGTTTGCATGTATTTAAGTATGCATGTATTAATGTTTGCATGCATTAAGGTTTGCATGTATTGAGGTTTGCATGTATTGATGTTTGCATGTATCGAGGTTAATGAGGTTTGCATGAATTGATGTTTGCAATTATTTAGGTTTGCATATATTATGGCTGCATGCATAGAGGTTTGCATGTATTGAGGTTTGCATGTATTGAGTTTAGCATGTATTGAGTTTAGCATGTATTGAGTTTAGCATGCATTGAGGTTTGCATATATCGATGTTTGCATGTATTGAGGTTTGCAAGTAATGAGGTAAGCATGCTATTGAGTTTTGCATGTATTGAGGTTTGCATGAATTGAGGTTTGCATGCATTGAGGTTTGCATGCATTGAGATTTGCATGTATTGAGGTTTGCATGTATTTAGGTTTTCATGTATTGAGGTTTGCATATATTGAAGTTTGCATGTATTTAGGTTTGCATGCTTTGAGGTTTGCATGTATTGAAGTTGCATGTATTAAGGTTTGCATGTATTGAGGTTTGCATATTTTCAGGTTGGATCTACTGCTGCCAATACTATCAATATGTTTAAAAGTTTTTACGTAAGTTTGAACGTAAATGTATATCAGTGTTACTCTGATGTACCTGATCTCGCCTAATGTTGTGTAACTTTTACTTCAGATTGAATGTATGTTAGTGTTGATTCTGCTGCGGTCATAGGTCAAATACTATTCTATAACTCTTACTCCACCCTTTATGTCATATAATTATGCAACTTTTATGTCATGGCCGAAAAGTGTAGATCCAGATCAGTGGGCACATCCCTGCCATCAGATCAGAATCTACACTGTTGTGTGAACACTTTTTGTTTCATTAGGTTATTTCTGATCAAGAATTAAACAGCGAAGATCCTGATCAGATGGCAGATGCCATAAAACACATATGAAACTTATTTGGTGTAAAAGGTTAAGTTTTAAATGGTAACCAATATCAGTTTTGCCAAAGCTGTTACCGTAACATTAGTATAATATTGTCCTTTTAACAATTATCCCTTTCCTCCATATATACTCATTATTACATGTGTGTGACCAGTGTAGATCCAGATCAGCTGGCACATCTGTGCTGTCTGATCTGGATCTGCACTGGTTTCATTTTGGTCAGAAATAACCAAATGAATCAAAATGCGAACAGTTTAGATCCTGATCAGACTGCATGGATCTAAACTGTTTGCCCTCGCAATGAAGGCTTATCTATGGAGGAAAGGGTAAGCATTCATTGTTTTTAAACTGTGGCCTTATATGAACGGCTGTTTCATTACATTTACATAGGTTTAAGTGCAGATTAGTGCAGACACATGTTGATTTTACTGCAACCAATACCATAGCTGATATACCGTTTTTTGTAACATTTATAAAAGCTATGCATAAATGTTGATTTGTTTGCAGTAAGATCAGAACTGCTGCTTCATAACCTTTACTTTAACTTTTTTTTCACTGCGAGCATTTGTTGTCTGATCTGGATCTGCACTGCGTTTTAGACAAATATAATAAAAAGAACTTAAAATTAACTACTTCACATGTAGATCCAGATCAGACAGCACCAAAGGAGTCTGGATCTGCATTGTTCCATTTTTGGCAGAAATAATGAAAAAGAACTACAGGTAAAAGCAATTAGTGTTGATCCTGATCCGATCAGACTACACAGATGCGATCTAGATCTACACTGGTTGCACTTGAGAGTTCCCACAGAATATTTTACAGGGACAAAGTTTCATGCAAAAAATAAAAAATCGCATATTTGTATGCACAGGAGTTCATGCAACTGTATTACATGTGTACTGGTATATTCTATTAAGATACATTATTACACATTTTAATTTCACGGGGGTTTAATTTATCATAATTGTCATTTAGCAAAATACTTGAAAAGAAAACCTGCACAAAATAATGATACCACAGCTACAGTTTATATATTAACCATTTCCTCCGTAAATGAGCATTTTTATGCATTTTGGTCAGAAATAACCTAATGAATAAAAAAGCGAACAGTTTAGATCCTGATAAGAGGGCACGGATGTGCCAGCTGATCTGAATCTAAACTGTTCGCCCTAGCAATAATGGTGTATCTATGGAGGAAAGGCTTAAATATACAAGTATGTTGATCAATGTACCGTCTGTATAGCGCTTACCATTTTATAACCAGACTTAGGTCGCAATGTTAATTCTGCTTTGGCAATAATCGGACATTATTTGTTGTACTAACTAATACTGATATATAAATGTTTGTTCATATGTTGATTTTCAGCCTTTATCTGACCTACAAATCATTTCATATTATAAGTTATGTTTAACCCTTTCCTCCGTAGACACACCTTTATTGCATGGGCAACAGATTAGATCCAGATCAGCCTGCACATTCTTGCCATCATGTCCGGATCTTAACCGTTCACTTTTTGATTTGTTAGGTTATTTCTGACCAAAATGGAACCAGTGCAGATCCTGATCAGACGGCACGGATTAGCAGGCTGATCTGGATCTACACTGGTCACACATGCAAAAGAAGGCATATATATGGAGGAAAGGGTTAAACAGAAAGCTTGAAGTTTAATAACTTTTTTAATTTGAACCCCATAAACTTGCCAGCCAATCAGGGGTGTGGGTGAAGGGTCTGAGCCCTAGTGCCCCCCTCCCCCTCCCATTTTGTGGTAAATTCATCAGTGGGGCATTACAATATTTTGTAGGTTTACTTTAAAGATCATGGGTATCCCCACAAGTATTATGGGTGTGACCACAAAGTATGCTTTGTCTACTCTTTGGTACATGTTAGCCCTAAAAGCACTAAAAAATTTTTGGTTCACAAACCACTTTTATTCCTTGTGAAATCTGTGTTGGACATTGTTTCGAAGCTGGAATTTATTAGGGTATATTACCCTTTCCACCAAAAATAATCCTTTTATTGCACATGCAAACAGTGTAGATCCAGATCAGCTGGCATATATGTTATACCTAGTCATCGTCTTTGCTGTTTGTTTCATTTATTAGGTTATTTCTGACCAAAAAGTGAACAGTTCTGGATACTACATTATGTTTAACAGTGTTGCTCAAAATAATTTCAAATGATTTTTATGACTTTTGCAGCGAAGAGAAAAAGAAGAGAAGAATAAAAAAGAAAGGGAAGAGAAAGAAAGAAAGCAAAGAGAAAAAGAAGAGAAAGAAAGGGAAGAAAGGGAAGAAAAAGAGAGAAAACTACGTGAAAAACAGGAGAAAAAAATGAGTAAGATTAAAGACAGTGACAAAAAACCTGAAAAATCAAAGCTTACAAATTCATCATTTAGAAATGTGAACAACATTTATGATGAACCGGAATTATTGCCACCTGTGAATCCGCATGGAGATTTAGACGCAGGACCACTATATGATGAAGCAACAAGCCCCAAACCCAACATTCCAACAGAATATGCCCAACCTTTGAAGAAAAGTGCTCGTAATAGTTCAAGTGCGCAGGATAATTTGTACGATGAAGGCATATCTTCTAATGCGGGGAGTAGTGCATCTAATGACACCGTTACCTATGCTGAACCGTATGCTCAAAAAGGTAGAGCACCTGCAAAAGTAGAGCCTGTTACTTACGCTGAAGTTGGTAACGTTAAAAAGGGGAAAGGAGCAGCAAAACAGCAGCCTGCTACATATGCTGAAGTGAGTACTCTTCAAAATGAAGCATGGAAAACGTTAGGAGATGAAGAAAAGTTTCATGAAGAGGACTATAGTAATATAAAAATGGCAAGGGAACAGATGGTTCCTGCCGAGCCCCCACTTCCTGTGCGAGGTTACGAGGAGGAGGAAATCGACGACACCTACGATAAAGTGGGTTTCAGAAATTTAAACCAATCAAAATCAAATACTGCTAATCTTTATGGGACTGCTAGTGCAACAAAGGTAGGTGATTTATCAAACATTGTCCAAATTCCCGAGCCCGATTACCACAGCAGCTCTGATGCTGAGGAAGAGAACCAGTATGATGATCCGCAATACGAAGGTTATGCAGTGCCAAGTGAAGTAATGAACGATCACACAAAAGTTGCAAAAGTCAGTGACGCTTATGAGGAAGCTACTCCTTGTAAATCAGCATCTGTAAAACAGAAACCGCCAAATTCGATTTTTTATGAGGAAATCAATTAGTTAACATATAAATAAGGACCAACGGAGATAACGGTATATCTGTAAAAATGGGAAAATTGCTTCCAACAAGTTAATAGTATTAATGGTCACCTTAGTGCAAAAACAGTTTAACTCCTTATTATTTCACTGGTACTTATAAGTTATATCGTTTCTGCACTAAAGTGATGTTGTTTTTTGTGATTTACTACAAGAATTTGTTGTTTTATACAAAGCTTTATTAGTTGAAAGGGACCAGGTTAATTGGGTACAGCAGTTTTGTGTTGTGTGGAAAATATATACCGGTATATAGAAAAGGTAATAGTGTGCATGTTGTTGATATGTATCTATAGAGCAGTCAGGTGTTAAAAATATGAAAGTTCATGTACCATGTTAAATATACTGTACGAGGGCGAATCAAAAAGTTCGTGGACTTTTGTTATTGCATCTTAATTTGAAACACGTTCGCAATAAATTATATATTAAATTCAATCAGAACACAAAAGTAACAAGCTGAGCTAAAATGTTCATATATTTAATCGATTTCAAAAGCGCGTCGCATATTTGAATAACCATGGTAACACGCAGGCGGCGCATGCCATTGCCATTGTACTTTATAAAGCAAATACCTGTTTATATAAACAAAACTACTACTGGTAAAATAGCCAAATTTTAGCAACTACAAAGCGCGATATACGAATGATGTCATGCCAAAATTTTACGTCATTCGGACATTGCGTTTTAAAACAGTCAATATTTAAGAGAGCTATCACCAATGTGAAAACATCAGAAATGTCGTCGCCAGATAGCCCGGAAATACGCGCTATTATAAAATTCCGTCATGAGTTTTGAAAATCAACTCCATGAAAGCTAAAATAATTTAGCAGACGCAAACAAAAACTTCAGTAAGTCGAGCTGTAGTTTTTAAGTGGTACCAGTGGGTTTTTTTACGGTCAGGAGAGCCATTAAATAGGCCTGGGGTAAGGAAAACAGATAAAAAAGCAGCGTTACGGCAGTGACGTTAAGCCCGGAGGCAATTGAAGCGAACAAAAATTCAACTATTGTGGCGCTTTTCGAGCTATGCTAGACTGGGTGAGGGAGCGTGCAATGGATATTGCCAAACAAATTACATTTTTAAAGGTATGTTAATAAATAATTAACAAATTTGTTTTTCAAAATATTATTTTGTTTGGTATTAGAATCATTAAAAAGTCATACATTATCGAATAAGAATAAATACGCTAGTTATTTTAATTACACTTGATGAAACAGCTACAGAGACTGTGTCCACAATGCAAAGACTTGTTATATTACAACAATTACAAATTTGTAATGAATTATTTTTACAGGTGCACACCCGTTGCTAAAGAACCGCGATACTGTGTGTATTGCATCGTTTCTTTGGCGGTATGAGCGAGAATAGGACCAATTTCTTAAATCGCCTCATAACAACTGGCGAGTCTTTGACCAGCATTAATACCGTGCTATATTCGATCAATGGGTTCTCCGCGGCTTGTATTCCGGTGACGGGGTCTTTTTTTTAAAGAAACTTTGAACATACGCCGCTTCGCTAATGCTGCGCCCCTGAATTAACATCGTTGACGTTGAGAGATCTAATCTGACGTGCGCCTGATAGGGCTTAGTGTATGTTTTTAATTGTTCATAGTTTTTTTACTTGATGTTGTATTTTGCTGATATTTTGCAAAAATATGCTGAACATATTCCGATTAAAGCTTGTGTAATTTTATTTGTGGTATTTTAAATAATATAAAAACGATAACAAAAGTCCACGAACTTTTTGATCCGCCCTCGTACGTGTTATAACATTTTGCATGGGTTTACATTTTGCCTATCTCCGCTAGAGTCAAAGCACAAATTTAGACCCCAGTGAAATAACACTACGAAATACATGTACAATCATGTAATATGTCCTTATTGAAAAATTCAAAGTTTGCAAATTATGCCGTGTGCGAATATATCATTTGCAGCTTTTGCGATAAATTCATCCCCACAGTAACTGAGTCTTATTATTGAAAAGAGTGCTTGAAGTGATATAGAAGATGGTGTTGTTGATTTGGAAAGACCAAATAATTACGTTTATTTTTTCAATCAATATTTGTTAATTTTGTTATCTTTTTTTCAACAAGACTATAGTCTATACTTTTTAAAAAGACTCCCCAGTGACCAAGATCATAAAAACTAAAACTGGAGACCAGTCTCAGATATAAGTCATCTGATTGGCTGAAATGGAGACAAGTCTCAAATCTCAAGCATCTGATTAGCTGAAATAAGACCAGCCTGTGATCGGCTGTGATCTGTTCCCTTTTGATTCATTAGGTTATTTCTGAATCAGAGGGAGCAGATATGCTGGCTGAACTGGATCTACAATGGTCGCTATAAAACCAGTATATAAGGATTAAACGGTCATTTCTTGTCTGCTACACTTGTTGACGTCTTTTCAAGGACTGTTGTAAGCCTTCCAAAGACACATTGTCTTATGGCAAGGCTTGTTAATTTCATGATAATGATACATTATTCCTGTACTTGATATATACACATTTTATTGCAAGTGCATCCAATATACATGTAGATCCAGATCAGCTGGCACATCCACGCAGTTTGATTAGGATCTGGACTGTTCGCTCTTTGGTCATAAATAACCTTAGGAATCATAAAGTGAACAGTGTAAATTTTGATCAGATGGCACAGATGTGCTAGCTGATCTGGATCTATACTGTTTGCCCATGCCATAAAGGTGTATATATGTAGAAAGGGTTAATGCTATACTGCCTTGGCCTTATAACTTACAAAAGTTTTACTGTCATTTATGTTACTAACACATTGTTAGAGAGAAATATCGAAGTGCATCATTTTGTGTAACCCTTAACTGCCAAGGTTTTTTTACGATTGGATACTATCATATGTTACTATGCTTTCAACTTTTTCAAGTTTAAATATAATGTTGAGTATATTTTTAAAATTTATTATTTGACATTCATAGCCTGAATGTTGCAAAAATTCCATTGCTAAAGTATGGTTAACCCTTTCCTGGATATGTTCGCATTTTTACACATGTGCGACCAGTGTAGATCCAGATCAGCCGGCACATCCGTGCCGTCTGATCAGGATCTGCACTGGCCGCATTTTGGTCAGAAATAACCTAATGAATAAAAAAGCGAACAGTTTAGATCCTGATCAGACGGCATGGATGTGCCGGCTGATCTGGATCTAAACTGTTCGCCCAAGCAATATAGGTGTATCTATACAGGAAAGGGTTAAAGAGGTAAAGCAGATATTTGATTTGTGTGTGCTTTTCAAATATCGTAACAACCGCTAAGTCAGTCGATTTAACCTAAGGCCCCTTCTCCTATGGTGTGCCCCATATTATGCTCAAGTTTTTTTCTTTTTTACTGAGAGAAAAGTTTTTTTTATTCCCCAGGGAAACCTTTATGTTGTATGCCAGGAACTTTAAATCATAAGTACAGTTTTCTTGGCTGTAAGCAGTTTTATAAGGAAAAAATGAAAACACTAAGGACATTTTATATTATCACATTAAGGATGTAGTCAGCATCTTGTATTACAATAATGTTCAACTGCGAAAGTGCTTTACGGGATGGGATATGACTGTTATCCATTAGTGAAAAGTGTAGATCCAGATCAGCTGGCACATTTGTGCCCTCTGATCGGGAACTACACTGTTTGCTTTTAGATTCTTTAGGTTATTTCTGACCAAGAAGCGAACAGTGTAGATCCTCATCAGCCAGCATGTATGTGCTGGCTGATCTGGATCTACACTGTTCGCACATGTGATAAAAACCCATATAATTATATATTTATGGCGTAAAGGGTTAAAGCAAGATTTGAAATAACTGTTAAATTTGTAGTGTTTTTTTTCTGAATACAATATTTACTGTTTAATAGGAACTTACTTAAACAAGTTATTGTTTTTTATACAGAATAAGCATTGCAGAATGATTTTTTTACCATTAACTTACATCTCATAATTTGTAACTTTTTTAAACCATTAACTTACATTACATATTTTAAGAAACTTTGTTAAGATGTTCATATTTTTGTAAGTCATTTGTTCTTATGTATGTATTATCCTAAATATTTTGAATATTGGGAAATAACAAATTGCCAAAGTATCATTTTAGTGCGATAACAGTTTAACTGGTTCAGATTTCAGTTGAACTTATACTGTTTTTGAACTAAGGTGATGATATATGTTTACGTGAAGATCATTTTTCAGTGTTTACAGAGTTACTGTTAACCCTTTACTATATAGACATTTTATCACATGTGCAACTTGTGTTGACTCAGATCAGCTAGCACATAGCCTACTGATCAGGATCTGCACTGTTTGGTCTGAAATGATCCATTATATCAATAAGCCAACAGGCCTGAAGGTTATAAAGCTGAGATTGGAAACCAGTCTCAAATCTCAAGCATCTGATTGGCTGAAATGGCGACCAGTCGCCATTTCAGCCAATCAGATGCTTGAGATTTGAGACTGGTTTCCATGCTATAACCTTGGGAACAGTTCTGATCCTGATGAGACAGCACGGATGTTCCAGCTGATCGGGATATACACTCTTTGCCCATGGGATAAAAGCTATATGCCAAGTAATAAAGGTTTATTTCTACTGTGATTTTAGAATCCATTTGATATCTTGTCATGCTATCTATATCCATCTGAGGAACAGCAGTGACATGGGATTAAAATTGATACCTGGTGCATGAATCAGATGTAAGGTAGTAAAAAAGGTAGATAACAATTTTAACCCAGAATTAATGGTATGAACTCACCTATCAGTTTGAGCCAGTGCTCTCCTTGTTCAAAGGGGTATCCTGCAGAAATATATTATCTCCATGGATTTATTGATTGAAAATCAAACAGTGTAGACCCTGGTTAGACTATGAAGAAGGGCAGGCTGATCTGGTTCTGCAGTGGTTGCAAATGCAACAAATGTGGTGCTTAGAATACAGTCCAATCTTTGTTAAAGACCACCTGTCATGCCATCTGTGGATAAAGACCAAATATTATTTGTCTCACTGACTGGTTTAACTGTGAACCTGTCTTTGATGATCACTTTTAGGTGTTCCCCCTTAGTGGTCTTTGAAGGTTTTGCTGTATTGTTAAAATCAATAAACAGTCATATAAACACCTTGGAATACAGCTTTAATTGCAAATGGTGTAGATCCAGATCAGGTAGCTCATCCATGCAGTCTGATCTTGATTATCTACACTATAAACTTCTATGATTCATTTGGCTATTTCTGACCAAAAAGCAAACAGCTTGATCTAAATGAGATGGCACTAATATGGCGGCTAATCTGGATCTACACTGGTGCAAAGGAGTCAACAAAAATTGTGTACATCAGTAAATGATTCTCACTATGTTTACTAAGTACACTGTCAATACACTTAGGTCTATAACAGGATGATTGCCCCACACAATGATCTTATATATTGCGCCATTTGTCATTGGATTGTTAAGTAACCTCACTTTTAAGTGTCATAACTATTTCTCTTAAACATACCAATCCAATACATAAATAAGAAATAACAGCTTCAAGTATTTCCTTAACCAACATAAGATAGCCTGGCAATAATTTCCCTTTTGAACAGTTGACAGTTGAAAGTGAAGATTTTATGTCATGGACATGGCCCAAGATCATAAAACTAATTCTGGAGACCAGTCACAAATCTCAAGCATCTCATTGGCTGAAATGGCAACTGGTCACCTTTTCAGCCAATAAGATGCTTGAGATTAGAGACTGGTCTCCAATCTCAGTTTATGCAATGAACATGACTTTCTTTGAATAATAACTGGTCCAATTAAAAATTTCTATGTATATTGAGTTGTATTGTTATCAGAGATGGGTATTAAGTTTACTGCATTATCAACAATGCATGTATCTCAAACACTTTATTTCCTTAGTAAAATTTACTGCACTTGAGTTTTTGCTGTAAGCAGACCACATTTTATATTCTGTACTCATGTCTTAACCTTATACTGCATGGATTTGCCTTTTATTATATGGGCGACCATTTTCATTAAGAAATAATTTAATGAAAAGAGATCAGTCCAGATCCAGATCAGACAGCACAGATGTGCCGGCTGATCTGGATCGACACAGGTCACACTTGCATAAAAGTGTGAAAATATGGAGTAATGGGTTAAATTTGTATTTCACACTGTTTACCATCAGTAACTTTTATTTTCATCAGTAATTATTATTTTTGTTAGGTAAATAAGACTTCATCTAGAGGATGATGTTGAAATGTAAATATTGAATGTTGTAAAGTTACTTATTCAGATGACCAATATTTCACTTTGTCACAGTATTATAGCATCATACTGTATACCTCATCCTGTCCCATATGACCCTTTCATCCATATATATATATATATATATGCCTTCATGGTGTGGGGGAACAGTGTAGATCCAAATCAGCCGGATCATCTGTGCCATCTGATCAGGATCTGCCCTGTTCACTTTAATTTATTAGGTTATTTCTGACCGAAAGGTAAATAGAGCAGACGCTGATTGGACAGCACAGATGTGTCAGCTGATCTGGATCTATGCTGGCTGCACATGTGATAAAATGGGTATATATGGAGTAAACTCTTGTGAACTTTTATTGCATTGAAAAAAATGTGTCTTTGTTTAAGTATATATTTTAAATTCTTATCTGATAAGAGCAAGTTGATGGTATACACTCTAGTATCATAGCTGTACAAGGAAGATTTGTGGGAGATAAGTGCGACTGTATTAAAGCAGCATGCTCGCAGTGTGAGACGGGGACTTAATATGTTTAAGTATTTACTTGACACTTATTAATCTTACTGTATATTTATCTGGCTTTTATTAACCTTTTAAACCCATTTGGGTAGTCAGATTAGGATAGATCTACACTGTGTGCTTTTAGATTCATTAGATTGTTTCTGACCAATAAGCAAACAACAAGGATCCAAATCAGATGGCACAGATGTGCCAGCTGACATTGATCTTCACTAGCAATTGGTGACATCCTTGTTTTCTATACAACATTGAAAATGATAACTTTAATTTTCTACTGACATACTTGTATATTTACATTCCTATTGATTTCTTCGTTTAAAAAAATTCGGTTCATTTTGCATGAACCGCATGACCCGTAATGATGTCAGTAACGTCATGACTGTTACTATTGAAAACTCCCACGTATTACTCCCCCTTTTCACTTAATACTAGTTTTTGAAAGCGTTCGACTTAAGTTTATTTAAAGAAAAAAATGAATAAAATGTAAATATAAGTAATGATTCTTATTTTGGTGCGGTTCATGCAGATCGGACGTGCACGTGAGAGCTGGCAAATTTACCATAAAGCGCTAGCGCGCATTATGGATTTGCCAGCTCTCGCGTGCACGTCCAATCTGCATGAACCACACCAAAATAAGAATCATTCCTTAAATGAGTGGGCCAGGAGCCCATAAAATCACCTTGTTACTTAACCCTTTCCTCCATATATACGCATTTTTATGCATGTGTGACCAGTGTGGACCTAGATCAGCCAATACATCCATGCCATCTGATCAGGATCTACACTGGTCACATTCTGTTCAGAAATAACCTAACAAATAAAAAGCTAACAGTTTAGATCTGGATGTGCCGGCTGATCTGGATCTAAACTGTTCACCTTCGTAATAAATGTGTTTCTATGGAGGAAAGGGTTAAGCATCCTCACCTGGCTACTGTTGCTGCAGCATTTAAGAATATTACTTTTGTTACTTTGTCAAGTTTGTGTGATCACAATCCTTTGAAAACACAGGGCTGAAGGTTATAAAACTGAGATTTGAAACCAGTCTCAAATCTCAAGCATCTGATTGGCTGAAATGGCGACCAGTCGCCATTTCAGCCAATCAGATGCTTGAGATTTGAGACTGGTTTCCATTCTCAGTTTTATAACCTTGGGCACAGTTTGTTGATGTTTATATGTTTATTGTTCAAATTTGGTTTCCCAGCATTCCAAATACAGTATGTCAGTAGCTTGCCCACCCTTGAACCCTGTACAAGGGGTCCCTGCCACCTGACCCCAACTGGGTGAAGACCAAAACAACCCTGATAAATTTAAAGATATTTTCTGCTATCTAAAACATTTCTACACACCCCTGAACACTGTGTTTCTTGATATATTTTTTTCATTTAAAATACATGAAATAATGTCATTAATGCAGTCTATCATTTTTAAAAAAGTTTGTTGTTGGTCTGTGAAACCCATTCCATTGCATTAACCCTTTCCTGTATAGATACACCTTTATTGCTAGGGCGAACAGTTTAGATCCAGATCAGCCGGCACATCCGTGCCGTCTGATCAGGATCTAAACTGTTCGCTTTTTGATTCATTAGGTTATTTCTGACCAAAATGCGACCATTGCAGATCCGGATCAGACGGCACGGATGTGCCGGCTGATCTGGATCTACACTGGTCGCACATGCGTAAAAATGCGTATATATCCAGGAATGGGTTAAAGGATGATCTGAAGACACCAGGGCCAAGATTTATAAAACTAATATTGTAGAATGGTTTCCACCTCCGTTTTATAATCTTGTACCCTAGTTCTACATTAACACAATATTGAAGTAAAGAGTGGGTATCACTGTCATGTATTATTCATGTTTGTCAGGACATTCACATAAGTTACAAATTGTTTACATGTATTATTTTTCAGAAAGATTTATTGTTTTTGCTTTTTTCTGTTTTTATTTTACCCTTGAACATAATTTTTAACCTATGAACTCATTTGTCATCAAATCCATGTTATCATTGAAAAATTCAAAACAGTTTATTTCATATTTCTGTAAGTTGTTTACTCAAGTTGTTGACTCGATTGCAAACAGACCCAATTTAATTACAGACCAGCAGGCTGGGTTTACACTAGTATCTTGTGCACTTACCTTAGTTTTGGTCTACCTTTGTCACAGGTGCAAGCATCTATTAGATTTACACTGGACAAAGATTCATATATCATGTAAATTGGGTCTACACTAGTCACCAATCTTGGTAATATGGTTAGGGTCTACACTGGTCATGGGTGTAGGTATTTCGGTGTGAGCCAACCATAGTCACTCAGGGGCTGATCCAGAGCGTGTTCAGTGGTGGTTGCTCAAACTCCATATTTGGAGAGCTGTATTTGATCGTCATGAGGCCAGAATGTTGGAAATTATAATGTAACTAGCCAGACTGCCACACACTTTGATGTTTTGGCACAATTTTGAATGAGAAATAAATTCCTCTGCTACTATAAAAAAGTGTTGAGAAATAAAAATATTTAAAATAGTTAATTGTATCTATCACTAATGCATAGTTCATATGCGAAAAATCTTGTCCTTGGTAAACATTTATTTCGTGATGACTCCGCAGATCCTTGTAACCACCAAAAAATAGTTCCCTTGGGATTTTCACATCAGCATGTCATGCACATGAAAGATACTTATGTTTAGTATGACTGCCAGAAAAGAAAGCGCATTGTTTATTCTGTCTCCTAATACTTTTTATTTTGATTAATGGGTGTTTAGCGCGAAAATTTTTAGCTAAGAAGATACAATGGTTTGACTTAATGCATTGTGAAATGTTAGACTCTTTATTACTAGTATTACATATAACATGAGAAATGCTAGACTCTTTATTACTACATATTACATGAAAAATGCTAGACTCTTAATTATTATATGTGAAATGCTAGACTCTTAATTATTACATGTGAAATTATATGTGAAATCTTAGACTCTTAATTATTACATATTACAATGTACTTGTGAAATGTTAGACTCTTGATTATTACAAAATATATGAAAAATGTTAGGCTCTTTGTTACATAATACATGTAAAATGTTTAACTTTTTATTACATGTATTACATGTGAAATGTTACATCTTACATATGAAAATTTAATGTTTCACTCTTTGTTTTTTATTACATGTGAAATGGTAGACTCTTGATTTTTACATATAACATAATTATGAAATGTTTGACTTAATTATTACATATAACATTCATGTGAAATGTTATACCACTAATTGTTATATATAACATGTAAAATACTTGTTCATTGCCACAGCATAAGACATAAAAGGAAGTAATATGGTACATGTAGTTTGCAAACATGAGAATTTTCCTGATTTATTGATGTTGGTTATATAAAGGTTCAAATAACTGTCGTTAAAATAAGTGGAGTTGATCTAATAGTATGTATTATTGCTCCTCAAACTAATAAAAGGACTATAAAAAGCTATAGTTAATCTTCAAAGTACTTAGATGTTTCTGGTTTTAAGATGTTTCTGTTTAAAACCAAATTATTTCTTAAACCATTTTCTCCATACAGGCCTTTATTATGCGGGCAAACAGTGTAGATCCTGCACATTTGTCTGACCAGGATGTACACTGTTAGCTTCTTGGTCAGAAATAACCTAATGAATCATAAAGCGAACAGTGCAGATCATGATCAGATAGCATGAATGAGCCAGATGATTTTGATCTACACTGTTTGCCCAGGAACAACAATATGAAGTAAAAGTTTAATTTTCCTATCATGTGCATTATATTAGTATATAAGAAATAACAAAGTTTTAGCCAACATTTAGGTTTTCATGATAAAATTCAAAATCTAAAGTAATGCAAATGTGGCACAATTCTGTGCTATGACTTTGACCTGAAGATTTCAGATTCATCACAACCATGTTGTAATATTATTTGAAATATTTATGAAATGAATATCTAAGTATATTTTGTGTTTATTTTATTAGCTGTCAGGAAAGTAAATTGTTTAACCAAGTTTTCAAGGATTCACCACCAATCTGTTCAACCACTAACAGATGTTTGAACAAGATTGGTTTCTGAGAACCCTCAATTGACACTCGGAATGTTGATGTATAATTCTTGGAAACATTTGCATGTTTCTCATTATGTTTGTAACAACTGTGCCCTAGATCATCAAACTAAATCTGAAGACCAGTCTCACATCTCAAGTAACTGATTGGCTGAAATGGAGACTGGTTTCCATTTCAGCCAATCAGATGCTCGAGATTTGAGACTGATCTCACATCTTTGTTTAATGATCTCGAGCCATGTATTTTGTATATTTATGTACATATATCTTATAATTTGTGATACAGTTTTAAAAGAGTACCAAATGATTGACCAGTAAATCAGAGCTTTATTAATAGATTCTTTTAGACTATGATATAGATTTTATTTTTTCTAGTTAACCATTAATCTATAAATAAAACATTACTAAAGCAGTTTGTCTTTATAGTTTATCCAGACCTTGGGAATGAAGATTTTGAGGGGGAGGGTGGGTGGGGTGAGGACTTCCCACCACTTTTCAGTCCATCTGGTCCTACTGCAAGATACCAAGTTCACTAAACACTTTAATTCAAAGACAAGGCTTGTATCACATGCATGACCAATGAAGACACAGATCAGCCTGAACATTAGTGTAGCTTCATTTGCATCTAAACTTTTTGCTCTTGTTAGAGATAATCAAATAAATCTAAAGAACTGTGCAGATCCTGATAGGACTGAACTCATTTTCAGGCTGGTCTGCATCTACAATGATCACATGGGACATAGTCTTTTAAACATATTACATTTTTGGTACTTGTGTTTTTGCACTAAATTCACAATACAAGTTGTATCTGACAGAATTAACCTTTTCCTCCATAAATACGCATTTTTACGCATGTGCGACCAGTGTAGATCCAGAATTCTTCCACCATAGGTAGCATTTCTTCCTTTTGAAAGACCACAATTTTACCTATATTTAAATTGGCTTTTTTGATATTAAACGAAATTTTCCACTTTTGGTGGAGGGTTATTTTCTCCTTAGACTGCATTGTCAGTCTCCCACTAGTGAACAAAAAATGTTCACAGGTATGTTAACTAAGTAGGGGATATTGAAGTAATTTAAAAATACAATTACGAACACAAAACACATCATTTCTATAGAAAATGTTACTACACAACAGGAAGCTTTTTAAATAAAATTAGCCAGGTTTGTAAACACTTCTTTTTAATAAATAACCTTGAACATCTGCAACTATATGAACTTGAGACATTGTTTAATTACTGAAAACTTCCCCCAGCCATTAAAAAGAAAAACATTTATTTTTACAAAATATCAAATACTTGGGAAAATATAAGTGTTAATTTTGGTTTCATATCTAACCTGTTGTTGATCGTATTTCTAAATTTCTTGTTATTCATTCTAAAGAAGTCTTGTAATACTTTATTAGGAACATATTTTTTAAAAATCTTTTATACACACTGAAAATATATTCTTTTGCTGGATGTCTTTCAAACATACTATAGTTGTTTTAACCCCTTAATACTCCTTGAATACATCTTTATCACATCCATGGGTGAATTAAACCTTTAAGTGCTCTGCAAATCATTTTTTCACATTCGCTACCAGTGTAGACCCAGATCAATGCATCCACACACTCTCATCAGGGTCTAAACTGATTGATATTCAAACAATAGATAAACAAAAGTCTGTCAAATCCCCCAATTAACAGTGATTAGACAGTCTTAAATGAAAAGAATGAAGAGTAAATACACAAATGTAGCATTAACCTTTTACTCCATATGTAAGGGTTTTAAGAAATGTGCAAACAATGTAGATATGTAGATCTAGATCAATTGAAACATCTGTGCCTTCTTTTCAGGATCTATGCTGTTTGCTTCTTGGTAAAAAATAACCTAATGAAACAACAAGGCAGTCGGAATGACAGCAATATCCCCTGCCGCATGCAGGAATGTTGGAAAGGTTATGGATGCTTAATTGCAAATTAACAAAATTATATCTCCAGCAGTTTGGAAGTTATGGAGCAAATATGAAAGACATGGTTAAATATGAACCTTAAAAGACAACTAGTGACCTTGACCTTCAGCCGGCCAGGTTGGAACATGGGTTCTTGCACATCATCTTGATGGGCTGAACATTTGATAAAAGTTTCATGATATTCATTCTAGGGGTTCAAAAGATATGAACCAGACACAATTACATAGTTCAAATCTTCAAACATCACTGGTGACCTTGACCTTGAGCTGGCCAGGTGGGAACACGGGTTCTGCACATCATCTTCATGGGCTAAGCATTTGACTAAAGTTTCATGAAATTCCTTCTAGGGGTTCAGAAGATATGAACTGGACATGAAGTACATGGTTCAAATCTTCAAACACCACTGGTGACCTTGACCTTGACCTTGAGTCAGCCAGGTTGGAACATGGGTTCTGCACCTCCTCTTGATGGGAAGAACATTTGACTAAAGTTTCATGAAATTCCTTCTAGGGGTTGAAAAGTTATGGACTGGACACGAAATGTGCGCACACGGAAGGACAGACAGACAGACGGATGGACAAAGACCATTCCTATATCCCCCAGCCACTATTTGGCGGGGGATAAAAAGTGAACAGTGTAGATCCAGATCAGACATCACAGGTCTGGATCAGAAGACACTTCTTGCTGACATGATAAGGGCATATAATATAATTATATGGAGTAAAGGGTTATTTCTGAGTAATAATGGTATAAACAAGCTTGAAGGAAGTGTAGCATACTATAATATTGGTTTGAGATACTGAATATCAATCTAATTTAAAGTGGGGTGACTAATCTCAAATCTAATTTAATGTGGGGTGACTAATCTCAAATCTAATTTAAAGTGGGGTGACTAATCTCAATGCCCTCATGAAACCTAAAACTTTTGATGAAATCTTACTTATACAGATGAAAAGAGAAACTGTGAAAGCCACCTAACATGACAAGTATAAAATATTGCATGCTCAGTTTGATTGAGCATGTTCATGAGCAGAAATGGAAATGCATATAACTGCCCACAAAGCAGTCACAAAACTCAAGTTTCTATTTGATCTTTTAGAAGACTGGGCTTGGTTTCAATAAGGTCATAAAGTAAAAGATCTGATAAATCTAACCAGTTTTAAAGCTTGAACTTAATCTTGCTTAAAACAACAACAATTCAAATGCATTTAATCCTTTATTTAATGGGATCTGACTGATATCCTACTGAAGAACAGTGTAGATCCAGATCAACCAGCATATTTGTGTCATCAGAACAGGATTGTTAGCTTTTCACTGGGTTATTTCTGACCAAGAGGCAATCAGTGTTACTGTAGATCCTGATCAGATGGCATTGATGTGCCAGATGATCCTCATCTACACTGGTCCCACATGCTTTAACCCTTTCCTCCATATATATCCAATTTTACGCATGTGCAACTATTGTAGACTGAGATCAGCCGTCACATCCGTGCCATATGATCAGGATCTGCACTGGTTGCATTTTGGTCAGAAATAACCTAATGAATCAAAAAGCGAACAGTGCAGATCTTGATCAGACGGCATGGATGTGCTGGCTGATCTGGATCTACACTGTTCGCCCACGCAATAAAATGGGTAATTATTCAAATACATGTATACTCTGAAAATATTTTGTCACATTAAGATTTGGATAGAAGGTTCTAGAGGGCATAACTAAAACATTTGTAACAAATCTTTCAAAAACATTTGACATCATTCAACAATGGCACATAAATTTACTGACAATGGTCAGATGGTTGACCATCAATATCTTGATAACAACAATGTAGAAATATTATAATTATTGGATAACTGCATTAAATTTACATTACATGATGTCAACTAGGCTTATCTCCTACAACTGTGCCCAAGGTTATAAAACTGAGCATGGAAACCAGTCTCAAATCTCAAGCATCTGATTGGCTGAAATGGGGACCAGTCAGATGCTTGAGATTTGAGACTGGTTTTCAATCTCAGCTTTATAACCTTCAACCCTGGTCCAAAAGCTTGGTAAAACAACCAAAAATCTTGATGTAGACTTAACCCATCCTTAAGTCTGGTACAAAGTAAACTCCTCCAAAAGCTTGGGAAAAACAACTAATACCTTGGTGCAAACTTAATTTACCCTAAAGTCTCGTACAAACTGAACTCTTCTAAAAAATTGGTCTAACAACAGAATAGCTTGGTGCCGACTTAACTTGCTCTTAGGTCTGGTACAAACTGAACTCTTCTAAAAACTTGGTCAAACAACGAAATATCTTGGTACAGACCAAACTTGCTCTTAAGTCTGGTACAAACTGAACTCTTCTAAAAACTTGGTCAAACAACTGAATACCTTAGTGCAGACTTAACTCATCCTAAGATCTGGTATAAACTGAACTCTTCTAAAATCTTTGTCAAACAAAAGAATAGCTTGGTGCAGACTTAACTTGTTCTTAGGTCTGGTATAAACTGAACGCTTTCAAAAACTTGGTCAATCAACCAAAAAGTTTGGTGCAGACTTTAATAACTTATTCTCCTAACGGAACACATTCAAAGTTTGGTCCAAACTGAACATTTATAAAAGTTTGGTCTACACAGAACTTGTCCTAAAGTTTAATCTATACAGACAAAAGTTTTGTCCAATCTGGATATAGTGTAACACCTTCATGCTTTCAAAAAAGAAACACTGTCTTGTAGTGAAGCTGACACTCAGCTTTCTCTGAAAAGTAAAACAGATAATTTAGTTTTCTTTCATTCAAATTTAGTTTCTTTCTTGTTTATCTGACATGGAAATTATTTTAAGTTTTTTATTATAAATTCTGCCTCCAGTAAGTACTGACAGTGATAAATGTGTTCAGCTGTTAAGGGGGGAAAGGGGGTGTTGAAGGAAGGGGTCTGTTAATATTTACCAAGTTAAAGCAACTTCTATTGCAAATATAAACACAAAGATTTATTTGTTTCCAAATTGGGCACTTTTGCTATTTTGAATTTAACCCTTTACTCCATTGCATACAGCTATTTGTACTGAAAATCACGAAATCAACAAACAAATCGGAAGCTGACCTTAAATCAAGCTGGGTAGGAGTGCATAGGAGCAGAAAATTGGAAACAGAAAGAAATTGAAACAAATTAAATTAATACGAGTGTTTTGATTGCTTGAAGCAACAAGACAGTAGCATTTAGATCGGACAAGAGCCAATCATTACTTTTAATAGCAAACAAGTTATGGAAGTGCTTCCAATTGCGTCTTTCCCTACTACCAATTCTTTTATCTACATCATGCATACAAACATAAATAAAAACAATAATAGGGGCATTGCCTATAATCAATGATATTCAAAATCTACACATTAAACAATAATTATCTACAAGTATTATAAATCATAGAAGTAACCACAGACATTTATACTAACTAGATGGGTGTTCAGTTGAACACTTGTGTCGCCCTCGGGTACAATGTTGGAAGAAAAATGCAAGTACAAAAAGGGGCATAACTCCATCTTGACCAAAACAACTTGTTATCATCACGAGTGTGTTGTCTTGAGCAATATAATTAGAAAGTTTCATGAAGAAATATTGAGAAATCGCAAAGTTATGGCCAACGTTATGTTATCATATAAAAATCCAAGTACAAAAAGGGGCGTAACTCCATCAAATGCGAAGTTGACCTAAAAAATTCAGCATCATCATGAGCATGTTGTCATAAGCAATATAATATGAAAGTTTCATGAAGAGATATTGAGAAATGGCAAAGTTATTGCCAACATTAAGTTTTTGTGTTAAAATCCAAGTTCAAAAAGGGGCCTAACTCCATGAAATGTGACCTTGACCTAACGAATTTGGCATCATCATGAGCGTGTTGTCATAATCAATTAATTTAAAAGTTTCATGAAGAAATATTGAGAAATGGCAAAGTTATAGCCAACGTTAAGTTTTCGTGTCAAAATCTTAGTACAAAAAGGGGCCTAACTCCATCAAATGTGACCTTGACCTAAAGAATTTGGCATCATCATGAGCGTGTTGTCATAAGCAATATAATTTGAAAGTTTCATGAAGAAATATTGAGAAATGGCAAAGTTATAGCCAACGTTAAGTTTTCGTGTCAAAATCTAAGTACAAAAAGGGGCCTAACTCCATCAAATGTGACCTTGACCTAACGAATTTGGCATCATCATGAGCCTGTTGTCATAAGCAATATAATTTGAAAGTTTCATGAAGAAATATTGAGAAATGGCAAAGTTATAGCCAACGTTAAGTTTTTGTGACGGATGGACAGACGAACGGACCGACGGACGGACAAAGCGATCCCTATGTATCGCATTTCTTCGAAAGGGCGACACAAAAAGTGTTCAAATTTATTTCTTTAAAACACTTCCTCATATTCATCTTGAATACATCGTAGTACTGATCATACACAAGAATCCTTTTAAATGATACTATGAGAATGAATGAAATCTTATATCCTTTTTAGGGCAGTTTCAGGAAAAATGGTGTTGGCAGTGGGGGGTGGGGGGGGGGGTGGGGGGATGGAATGTGACTCCCCCCTCCCCACCCCCAGAGGTTACATGAATAATCCAGTATGCCTTATTTGCTGATTTATTACTAAAAAAGAATGTGCAACATTACACAATGGCTGACCAAAACGTTTCTGACAAAATTGACCTCAGGTGACCCTGAATTTGGAGGGAAATTAAATAAAACGCTTGTCTATGAATAATAACATGGTAATGAAAGGGAGATAACTTCACAAAATAGTAAAACTCAAGACAAACTGAATTATCTCTCTTGAATGAATAAAATCTCAACTGGGCTACAATTATATTAATGGTAGAATATTGAAATGGCTTAATAGCTTTTTTTCAAACATTTTACCAATCAAAATATGGACCAGAAGAAACAAATTAGAGTGAAAAGATTGTTTCAAGTGCATTTTTAGAATTTAAAAAATTGGAATGCAATTCCAATTATTGGAATTAGAGTGGTTACATGCGAAATGCATTGTAAGCAGTACAGACAGGAATTAACAAAATTGTCAATTTCCTGATTTTCATTACTGTATATCCCATGCCTGACCAGTGTTGTTTATCAATTAATATTCTAAATTTTGCCATATTGTAGTTGGAAACCGTTAACTTATAACTTTGTCCTTAACATTTATATAGGTGACCTAATTCTCGCTTTGATGTGATACTATGTATTAAATTTATTAAATATTCTAAACCTGTTATAACCCTTAGGTCTCTACTTGACAGATTTCATGTGGATCATGTTATTTTGGAAAACCGGTTGTCACAGTAAAAGGCTTAAACTCATCACTGCTGTTGAACATCTCTTCCATAACCTCCTCACTGAAATCATCCTGCAAAAAAATACAGCAGTCAAGGCAACTTGATAACAAACCTATTTTTCCCAGTCCAGTAGTACATGTATAAGGTTGAAGTGTTAACACTTTCCTGGATAAATACGCATTTTTACGCGTGTGTGACCAGTGTAGATCCAGATCAGCCGGCACATCCGTGCCGTCTGATCAGGATCTGCACTGGTCGCATTTTGGTCAGAAATAACCTAATGAATAAAAAAGCTAACAGTTTAGATCCTGATCAGACGGCACGGATGTGCCGGCTGATCTGGATCTAAACTGTTCACCCTAGCAATAAAGGTGTATCTATACAGGAAAGGGTTAATATTGTGAATTAATTATTAATATTCATGGTGAACTATTTTTTGTGCATTTTGTGGCAGACTGGTCCGCCAATTTAAAACCATCATAAAAACTTGAAATGAACATGCATGTATTTCAGAAAATTAATAAATCAAAAATAAAAAAACTTACAGAAATGCCATTTTTCTAAAAAACAAAACAACAACAAAACAGGATTTTGTGATGTACTAGCTTTTGTGGATTTTGTTGGCAGATCCATCTATAAATTTAAATCCATCAACAAATATAGTAATGAACTTTAACACAGAAGAAAATCTAAAACCATGTATTTAGGAACCCACAATAATACCATGCAACGGAAAACCACAAATTCTAATATTTGTGCCCATGAATACAAATGCATCAGCAGGAATTTAATGAGCACAGACGATTTACCTGACTTGTACTTTGCTGACTACTGCTAGTGCCCAGCAGTTTGCCACTGGTGTCAACCTTGCTACTAGTGTCAACTTTCTGTGGAACATTCCGCTCACCCTGTGCTGTATGCCGTTTCCATGGTAACTTCTGCTGCTGTCTTTGATTAGGTTTCTGTTGCTGCTGCTGACTGCCTGAATTATAGTGATAATGTTGCTGCTGCTGACCTTTTGGATTATACTGGTGTTGCTGCTGCTGACTTTGCTGCAGCTGCTGCTGACGTTGATTCAGTTGTTGCTGCCAGATTTTCTGATGTAATGTATGAAGCTGAGACTGTAGCTGCGTGTACTGGTCCTCTAGATTTACTGAAATCTGTTTTTCATGCTCTAGTTCTTCTTGCTGGCTGTGAAGATAAAAGAACAGTCTTAACCCTTTCCTCCATAATATTATATACACATTTTTATGCATGTGCGACCAGTGTAGATCCAGATCAGCTGGCACATCTGTGCCATCTGATCAGGATCTGCACTGGTTACATTTTGGTCAGAAATAACCTAACAAATCATTAAGAGAACAGTGCAGATCCTGATCTAACAGCATGGATGTGCCGGCTGATCTGGATCTACACTGTTTGACCATGCAATAAAGGTGTATCTATGGAGGAAAGAGACCAAAGTGCAAATGGTAACAAAGCCCATAATCTTTTAATCTATTTAAGCTGCTAACTTCTGACGATTTTAAATGATTCACTATAAGATATTGGTAAAATCAATGTTAATTAATATTAGATACAATTTTATCACATTTTTCTGATAATGAAAAAGAGTGATTTATCACCTTTAACCTTTTCCTCCATAGATACACCTTTATTACATAGGCAAACAGTTTAGATCCAGTTCAGCCATCAGATCAGGATCTAAACTGTTTGGTTTTTATTCATTAGGTAATTTCTGACCAAAATGCGACCAGTGCAGATCCTGATCAGACAGCACGAATGATCTGGCTGATCTGGATCTACACTGGTCGCACATGCGTAAAAATGTGATTATATGGAGGAATAGGTTAATATCAGTCCTTGTATTATCTTCTATAGAATACACTGCAGCTCCGTTATATCGCGATCCGTTATATTGCGATATCCAATATATATTGCGCTCAGTCCGTGGATCCCATTTTTTGTACATTTACAATGTATATATGTTTGTTCATTCTTCATGGGTGGTAAAAAAGACCAAATGATTAAATCGACATTGGCAACAAATTAACGAAATGCACGCTTTTTTCGTGTCGTATTACTATAACGTCATTATCGGCGATGGTTGTTTATTACATTTTGCATGCAGGGATTTAAGACGCAATTTAAAAGATCACCAACAGATACAATTTAACAATGCTGTTGATTCAGATTTGACATGAAACCCCCCTTGTGACGAACAATAGGTGCGAAAAACACCAAGCCGATACAGTACTTGCAGAATTTCGTTCGCGAGACAAACAGCAAATTAGTGACAATTAATTCAAGCTGCTAACCATAACAGACATTGAGCAGGAAACGTCAAAACAGTTTGTTATTTCGACATTACCTGCTCATGGTCAATGATGGACGAAGACGAACTAACATTTTTTTTACATTAATTTATTTCTTTTTATAAAAAATAAATCTTAAAATAATAAATTATATAAATAGTTGTTTTAAAACATTTTTCCAGCACGGAACGTACTCCCTGATTTCACGGCGTGTTAATTACGCAACACCGTGATATACCTGCAAAAAAACAGATTCTCATTGTTTTAGCGCGATTATTTACTTATATAGCGCTCCGTTTATATCGCGGTTGGCGGGCTTGGACCCCAATGTCCGCGATATAATAGAGTTGCAGTGTATATGTCTGCAGGCGCAAGTTTTATACAAGGGTCTAACTGGATATGAACACTGCTGAATAACTATCTACAAATTCCAGTGGCTGGAGAAAATAATTACATGTACATGGTTTCAGGAATGATTCAAGAGCCTAACTGAATGTGAAAAACTACATTATAACAGTATATATAACAGTATGTGACCAGATACATTATAACAATCAATGAATAAACCCTTTTGGCTATGGGCTGTTATCTCATGGAAATACAGTTTAGATCAAGATCAGCCAGCATGTCGGTGGCATCTGATCAGGACATGTAGTGTTCGCTTTTGATTCAATAGGTTATTTATGACAAAGAAGTGACCAGTATGGATCCAAATTAGATGGCACAGATATGCAAGTTGATAAATATCTACACTGGTCAAATACATGTATGTGATTAAAACCCATAATATATAAATGGAGAAAAGGGTTATCCACCTAATATAACCATTTCCTTCATATATACGCAGTTTTACACATGTGCGAACAGTGTACGTAGATCCAGATCAGCAAGCACATCCATGCTGTCTGATCAGGATCTGCACTGGTTGCATTTTGGTCAGAATTAACCTAATGAATCAGACAGCAAACAGTTTGGATCCTGATAAGACAGCACAGATGTGCTGGCTCAACTGGATCTAAACTGTTCGCCCACACAAAGGTTTGTCTATGGAGGAAAGGATTAACAGATCACGTTATAAAGTATTAACCTGACAAACTCTGGATCAGTGGCAGGACTGTTTGTGACAGAAACTCTCTGATCTTCCAGATCTGAGGTCTTCTGAAGCTCTTCACATAGACTTGATGTCAGCTCTGCAAACATGTTCAATTACATGTCAGAACAAGAAAGTGCTTTACTGTGAACCTACAAACTAGTGTGTACATATTTAACCCTTTCCTGTATAGATACGCATTTTTACGCATGTGCGACCAGTGTAGATCCAGATCAGCCGGCACATCCGTGCCATCTGATCAGGATCTGCACTGGTCGCATTTTGGTCAGAAATAACCTAATAAATCTAAAAGCGAACAGTTTGGATCCTGATCAGACGGCACGGATGTGCCGGCTGTTAGGATCTAAACTGTTCGCCCTAGCAATTAAGGTGTGTCTGTACAGGAAAGGGTTAAATTATTTATAACCCAGGAGTTTCAACAATCAACACAAACATTGAACTGGCATGACATCACATGACAAGCCATTGAGTGTGACTTTAAGCACCTTCCAATTACGATCAGTGAATGAATGTTCTGGAATAACCAATAGAAGTAGAAAGGAAAAGAAGTAGAACCTGTGCTTAAGGCAACCTGTAAATCAACACCACAATTTACTTGCCCCACTGACTAATTTAAAGGACAAATTCACCTGTAAACACACAATCATTTGCCTTCTAATCCCTTAAATGATCTTTTAATCCTATAATCCATAGATACATATTTATTACAAGGGCCAACAGTGTAAATCCAGATCAGCTGGCATATCTGTGCAGATCAGGATCTACACTGTTCACTTTTAGATTCAGATTAGGACATTTCTTACCAAGATGCAAACAGGTGTAGGATCTAGATCCAGACTAGTTTGCACAAATGTGCCAGCTGATCTGGATCTACATTGATCACACATGCATTAAAAGGCATATATATGGAGGAAAGGCTTAAGACAGGTTGATTGTAAAAGACAGAAGACAAAACATACTTTTATTCTCCTGCTCTAACTTGTCAAGCTGAGTTCTTAACTCTTCTCTTTTCTTCATCAGTCTGCACACCTCCTCTTCTCTTGTCTTGTACACTTCAAGGCCTGTAAAACATCTAGCTTTTTATCTGACAATGTTAACCCTTTCCTTCATAGACAAACTTTTATTGCGTGGGCGAACAGTTTAGATCCAGATCAGCCAGCACATCTGTGCCGTCTGATCAGGATCTAAACTGTTTGCTTTCTGATTTGTTAGGTCAAAATGCAACCAGTGCAGATCCTGATCAGATGGCAAGGATGTGCCGGCTGATCTGGATCTACACCAGTTGCACATGTGTGAAAATGCGTATATATGGATAAAAGGGTTATACTGATCTTCCTGTTTGGTTGTCAATTTTTCATATTTTTAAAAATGGTGACCTTTATTTTACCCCGATAGACTTGAAAAATATATTGATAGTAAAACAACTCTATAAAATGTCAGCAAAACGTCAGCAAAATGTCACTTTTTTGTCAGAAATAACCTAGTGAATCTACAAGTGAACAGTGTAGATCTTGATAAGATGGCATGTATGTGCTGGCTGATCTGGATCTACACTGTATGCCCATAACAGCCCTCACATGGAGTAAAGGGTTATGAGTTTGGCTAACGACAAAGGAAACATAAAGACTCAACATACAAAGCATTATAGTAATTTCACTCATTTGATTAATATTGGCGTTTCGGCCTATAGAAAACTAATCTTACTAACTTGATTGCACAACATCAACTACTTGATGACATGATGTCAGTCATATAAGCATGCTACATACATACAAAGTGCAAGCTTCAAGACAATTTCACATCTTACAAGAACTAAGCTTCTCTTTATCTTTCAGAACATCTGCTAGCTGTGAGGAATACAAGAGTTCTCTCTCTTTACTTCCATGGTTACTGTTACCATAGTGATGTGTGAATACAGCTACTCTACTACAGAAATTCTCTTTTTCTTCCTCTAATCTTCTTTGTACAGCTTGCTGCAAATTTCAAAACAGTGACTTTAAGTACCGATATGATTAAGGCAACACACATTAACCCAATCCTGTATATATACGCATTTTTACGCATGTGCGACCAGTGTAGATCCACATCAGCTGGCACATCCATGCCGTCTGATCAGGATCTGCACTGGTCGCATTTTGGTCAGAAATAACCTAATGAATAAAAAAGCGAACAGTTTAGATCCTGATCAAACGGCATGGATGAGCCGGCTGATCTGGATCTTAACTGATTGCCCTGGCAATAAATGTGTATCTATACAGGAAAGGGTTAATATCTAAAAGATCTGCCAACTGAATATTTGCCAGAAACTTCCCCTTCCGGCTTCACACACTTTAAACAACCCAAATGTTTTCCAGACCCAAACTGATCACCAACAAATATTGATTCAATCCTTAAATATACCCTCTAAATTTTGTTTCATGTCCCTGGAATTTTGACATTAAAAAAAATTCTGAACGACATTGCAAACTGGATTACATATAATCAACTACTTGATGATGATGTGAGGTCACTCATATAAGCATGCCAATGGTGAAAGATAGGATTTTCCTTTTCCTGGTAAAAAACTTGTCTGGTACGAGAATGAATGATATTACACACATATGCTTGGAAAAAGGGGGACAACTACTCTGAAAATTTGAAATTCTATGGGTGCCGTCATGAAAGGAAAACATGGTGGCACCCATTGTACATAAGTAGACTGATTTGACAAATAGGACTTTTGTATTATTGATGTGTGATATCATTGTATTTCACATTGTTTCAAACTTTTACATATTTCATGCTGGGGTAAATGCGAGGATATAAACCCCAACAAAATTCCATCACGTTATAAAAATATGTCTTGATAGAACCAGGGCTTTCCCCAGGCAATTATGGCATACCGGCACCGGGATGCCTTAATTTCTAAACTAACATTTGCGGGACGCTTATAATCTGCCGGTATGCCATAAATCCTTGCCGGGATGCTTTAAAATTTAATAAACAAGGTCAATAAACATGTCAAATTACGAAACTTTCTCGCCAATTTCAAGCGTTTCTCCGATATTGTTAAGCGTCTACTGTACAAGATCACACCTTACAATATTTAATGAGCGTCTGCTGTGTATCAGAAGACGGATAGTTGGATGAGTGTCTGTTGAATACAGAGAAGACAGTCGTAAATGAACCAATTAAGAACAGATTATCCTGGCAGTTATGATGGTCTAAATGAGATTAAAATCGTTATATTGTTCTTTGTTGACCTGCTAACTGTGAAGAGTTGTGAGCAATTGTAAACGGTAAATGATAATCTTGTCACTTTTATTAACAGGTGATTATAGAAGGTTTATTATAACAAATAATAACCAAAATGAAGACGATTTTAAAGTAATTTAATGCTATAAAAGTACTTACTGTACATCTTTAAATGCTTTCCATATCAATAAATGGCCATTCTATTGAACATGTTGACTTTTCAACATATATTAAATTGTGGCATAATCATAATGACAAGAACAGGTCTGCAATCAAGGGCTGTGTATCTAGTGTGAGATATGTTGCAACAAGAGACAATTGTGGCATGTTTTTTTAGACTGATGTTCATAAAATATGAAGCAACAACTGTTTTGTAATAAGTACAAAACAATAGCAAGTGTGTGGTAGTTCTGTAAAAATGTACTTTGTCATATTTCAATAAAACTTAGAAAACTATGTTGCTTCGTGCTATATATATATTAATAATTTGTAAGATGCACCCATCAACCATGTGAACATATTTTGCATGAATTAGCACGTCACGCGTAGGATGCCAGGATGCCTTAAAATTTTTCTGGGGAAGGCCCTGGATAGAACAATAACTGTGCAAATTTTGCCCTCATGAATACCATTTATATCATTTGAGACTTCACGTGAACATTAGTCCAGGGCTCACACTAGAGGGAGACTTGGGTTAAGTGGTCTCCCAAAAGTTACAGACTTCTCCCTTCTTTGAGCTATGGGTGAAGTCATTTAACATACTCTATATAGGGAAAGAATCCTGTTGACCGCAAAATCATTTTTCAGTAAAATTTTGACAAAATTTCTCCCTGATTTGCAAGTCTAGTGAGAGCCCTGATAAGTCTCTGTGAAATTTAATGATACTACAGTACTTTAGAGGCATGCATAATGCAGTTACCTTCTCCTTGTGAATGTTCTGCAGCTGTTGATCTAGTTCTGTCACCTGTTGCTGGTATATAGCTTCCTGTCCTGACAACCATTTAGAAATCAGCTCCTTGTCACTCAGTTCAAGCAACTGGAAAAACACAGCAACCAAATGCAGGATTCTAACATGGAAACCAACACAACATTCAAATACAAAAATTAATACTGTTTGTAAAATAAGAAAATGTACCAAGCAAATTTCAGCTGGGTTTTTTTCCAAAATACTTGTATCAAAGTGCAACCACCATAAAATAAAGACCACTCCACTATTAAGATTAATTCTGTGAGATGCTATAGGTGTTTGCACCATATAATAAAGCATGTTACTGAATTTAACCCTTTCCTCCATATATAGGCATTTTTACCCATGTGTGACCAGAGTAGATCCAGATAAGCTGGCACATCAGTGCTGTAGGATCAGGATCTGCACTGGTCACATTTTGGCTAGAAATAACCTGTTTTGACCTATATCCCTTTCCTCCATATATATGTCTTTACGACATAGGCATAGGCATA
This sequence comes from Corbicula japonica, assembly GCA_038501625.1. NCBI lineage: Eukaryota > Metazoa > Mollusca > Bivalvia > Venerida > Cyrenidae > Corbicula > Corbicula japonica. Next base: position 293,452 of record JAZAYU010000381.1, on the reverse strand, counting down.
TATGTGCCATCTGATCAAGATCTGCACTGTTTGCTTTTTGATTTATTAGATTAATTCTGGCATGAAACTGAAGATACCAGTGCAGATCCAGATCAGATGGCAAGAATGTGTCAGCTGATCTGGATTGACACTGGTTGCACATGCATAAAAATGTGTTTATATGGAGGAAAGGGTTAAAGATGCTGTAGTGACCCTGTTCTAATGATGGAAAACTGTTCAGTCCAAATCAGTCCATATTACACTCTTACCTTTTGTTTAAGCTTGTTCTGCAAATCACAACATGTTTGGTGCAGTAACTTTCCTTTCTCTTGCATTGCTAATACTGACTGCTTCACTGAAATTTATAACATCTAAATTTTGTTTTTGTTTCTAGAAGCCTTAGAAAGCAATACAGTTGCTTTAATGTCTTCTTATCTTTTTCAAAAAATCTTTAAACGGCTCAGGTTCCAAATAAATGTCTGTTGTGGATCAACACTCATTAAAATGAATGTTGGTGATGATTTAAAATAAATAATGGAACATCAACTTCATCAACCCTATTGATGAAAACATGTATGATGATATTATTGTTTTTATGATGTCTCTATGTAAGTTTTATTTGCAAGTCAGATTTTAAGACCTTGACCCAATAGCTAATTCAATCTGAGATAGAGCTATACTGGGAGTCTATGGGAAATGACTTAATATAGTCCAACCTAAAACCAGATTTAGTGGTCTTAAGCCTGGTAGCATCGCGAAAACTAACTGCACATTACCACAACCTCTTTCACAGTACAATATAGGCACTCACACTCCTGTAAACGGTTCTTTCTCTCTTGTGCGGTCTTTTCGTAATGAATTATTTGTTCAAAGAGCCCGTCAATCGAAGTCATTGCGCTAAATCTTTAATATCAACAAGCAAAATGCAAACAGTATCAATAAAACGCTTGACGACTTCTTTACTGACGTCATTTCGTGGAATACCTATTTATAGAACTGCTTTCCGTGAATTCTGGTACCATCACTTACATTAGTACGCGGCGAGTTACGCCGATGAACAAAGGCGGGGAACTAAAAATGACTAACGGGTGTCATTGTTAAAAATAAACCGGGTATATAACACAGATTGCAATTTTGGTACTAGTTAATCCATTTTCTGCAGCCCATATAAACTGACAACGAAGGAAAGAAATGGCAGAAGGTGGAGAAAGCTCTATTAGTATTGGTTCAGAAACAATAGATCAACTTGTCAGTAACAATTTAGAAATGTCTGTGTTAACTCAAAGTGAAAGTAGAAGTAACAGGGATGCGGTGGATTTGCTTTTGGAGAGAACCCGCAGGTAAATTTTTAATTTGTACACTATACATACTAAATAAAGATGTGATTAATTTTCAAGATGCATTGACGCAGTGTTATCATAAGTCAGATCGGTATCAACACGGTTTGCTCATAATCAGGGTCTACTTGTCCAAATAGTCCAAATAATTGTACTCTAAAAGGTGGATATTGTGCTATTTTTTTGCTGGGTCAATATCCCCCTTCAGAGTACGTAAAGGACAGACATCTGTAAAAAGTCAGCATGATAATGGGTCTGTGCTTGCAGTCGAATTATTGAGACTACTTGTCCAAATATATCCTTATGATTGCCCTTTTATATATTTCGCCTTTACTACCTGACATAATATGACAATGAAAATAATGATTAACAAAGTCTTGTCAGTTCTTAATTATAGTACTAGGGGTCTACATACACTGTTTACTTGCGAGCAGGGTCTGCACTGTCCATGAGTGATAATTGAAAGAGTGGCTCAAATCTCACCGTTATGTTGTGTTTTAAAATATTCACTTATGTGGGGTGAGTTCTTCAATGTTAGATCCAGATCAGACCCTGAATATAGAATGCTTTGGTCTAGATTCCTGCTGAGAGGATGTACAAGCTGATCTGGGTGGGTGCTAGAGGGATAAGTTCGTTTAGGTTTCTTATTGGAATCAGGTAAACATGATCAACAGCAATAGCTTGGCTTCTGACTTTGTATAAAAGGTTAAGGTCTTCCAGTAATGGGTATGTTCCATTTAATGATTTTAAGCATTTGTTTCAGGAAACAACTTCAGATAAATAGCAAAATCATTTAGTATATACACATTGTGCAGTACTTTTAATTTTTCCAAAACTTGTATCAATTTTTCATGCAATTCAAAAATAAAAATTTATCTTATAATTATTATTAAAGTGAAAGACTGAATGAACTGCGTCAAATTGAGAATGACAACAGACCAGTGACAGGCCAGGCTCACAGAGACAACATAAACCAATTTTTATCCAAAAACATTGAGGTTCGTGAGAACATCACTGCAGCACATGCATCTGGGAAAGAAAATGTCCCACTTAACTCAGCAAATGTTGAAGAGCACAGGCCAGAAGCTGTTGTCATTGAGATTCAAGGATTATCTCAACAGCAACGGGTATCCAGTGTGTTACAAACTGCGGCATTCCGGCGCCACCTGGAGAATATCATCCGTGGCAGTATCCGTTCAGTGTCAAGCAATAGGAGTCAGTCTTCATCTCATCAGGCGTCTCTTTCTCCTGCAAACACACCAGCAAGGGGACAGGTACTTACATCACTTTTTACACTCTGTTATATCATATAACAATTACAGTCAAGATCTCATTCAGTTTTTGTTTACCCTATACTCCATGGTTGCAGATTATTTATTCAATGTGTGTCCAGTGAATATCCATGTCATCTGATCAGGATCTACACTAGTTGCTTTTAGATTCATTAGGTTGTTACTGATCAGTTAGGAAATGAACAATGTTGTTCCAAATCACAGATGTGCAGGCTGCTTTGAATAATAAAAGTCACACTTAACCTTTTACTATATACTCTATGATACACATGTTTGTTCATTTGCGACCATTGTAGATCCAGATCAGCTAGCACACGTCTTGTTCAGAAATAACCTAATGAATCTAAAAGTGAACAGTGAAGATCCTCATCAGATGGCACGAATGGTCCGGCTGATCTGGATCTACATTGGTTGCCTAAGCAATAACGGTGTATCTATTGAGTAAAGGGTTAAGCTGTATCCATTGAGTAAAAACTCAGACAATCATTCAAATTCTTAGTCAGTGTATGAGTACATGTATGTTAGTCCATGTATTATTTCAGATAACTTCAATTATTTTGTATTATAATTATGTTCATTGAATAAAAAACATTTGCATTGTCTAAAATTTAATGAAAATAGTTAAATACTAAAGATAATTATATTGTAATTAACTTCCGAATATCTTCATCATAATGTTAATGTATTTTTCAGACGCCTGTGCCTGAGGTGGCAACCCCAGAACGTCGTGACAGTGTGTCCAGTAGCGGAACAACATCATCGTCCAGTGTGTCAGTAGATTACAATACACGAGTCCAGGATCCCAGAGGTATGAAAAGTGATATTTTTCCAAAAGCAGATCAAGGATTTGGCACAATACTGGTCTAACTCTTATTGAAGTATTAAAGAGACAGTCTGTGCCCAAGGTTATAAAACTGAGCATGGAAACCAGTCTCAAATCTCAAGCATCTGATTGGCTGAAATGGCGACCAGTCGCCATTTCAGCCAATCAGATGCTTGAGATTTGAGACTGGTTTCCAATCTCAGCTTTGTAACCTTCAGCATGGCTATGCACTAAGCCCTCGAGTAAAGGTTTCGAAATACAGATGAAAACTGTTGTTTTCAGTTTCAAACTGTAAACATGTAAAGGAACATAATAAAGGAAGGGAGTTCGAACGTATAGGGACCCCTTGCTCATCTTTTTGGATGATGTAACCTCGATTTGACAATGTAAGTCATTCTTGACTTCAGCACAGTATGTGTAGTTAGCTACAACCAATAACTGAAAATAAAAACACAGACAAAAAAGTCATGGGAATAAATCGAGCTTTCTAACGTTAAGAAATTAATGAAATACTGTTAACATTTCAGGTTTACTAGGATCAGTTCTAAACAATGGTGTGCCAGCAGCGCCACCTATACCTGCACCAGTTCCTTCTCAAGACAGGTAATGGGCTAAAGATTATAAAATTGAGATTGGAAACCAGTCTCAAATCTCAATATCTGATTGGCTGAAATGGCAACCAGTTTGAGACTGGTTTCTATTCACATTCACATTTTATTACATTACACTTGTGGATCCAGAGGGGGTTCATTGGGTTTGCTTGAACCCATTTTTAGGCAGCAATATTTAATTTCATGGGGATTTGGTTCAAAAAGTACGATGTTATCATGAAAAGATTGCCTCAAACAAACCCCTTTTCTTGAAATCTGGATCTAGTTCTACACTGTGCAAATATGGGATGTTAAGGGTTTACTTAATATGTTTCTGTAAAAACATTCACTGTTTGAAATTATCTGAAAATTGTAAAAGCTTAATGCTTATTAATAGAATTTTTTCTTTCATCTTTCTATGCTTTATAGCTTTGTTACAGGAAGTGTAAGTAATATTTCACATAATGGCATATTACATATCAAACCATTTAAGGAATGATTCTTATTTTGGTGCCGTTCATGCAGATTGGACGTGCACGCGAGAGCTGGCAAATCCATAAAGCGCGCTAGCGCTTTATGGTAAATTTGCCAGCTCTCGCGTGCACGTCCAATCTGCATGAACCGCACCAAAATAAGAATCATTACTTATATTTACATTTTATTCATTTTTTTCTTTAAATAAACTTAAGTCGAACGCTTTCAAAAATTAGTATTAAGTGAAAAGGGGGAGTAATACGTGGGAGTTTTCAATAGTAACAGCCATGACGTTACTGACGTCATTACGGGTCATGCGGTTCATGCAAAATGAACCGAATTTTGTTAAACGAAGAAATCAATAGGAATGTTAATATTGGTTATTGTTTCTAATCTAAGTACATGATGTTTATCTAAGTAAGGCAACTACTGCATCTTTAGTAATTATGTTTTATCAATCTGCTTGGAAGAGTTGTCCCTCTTAGAACCTGGGCAGCTTGGGGTAATTTTAATGCAGGTAAATCTAAAGAAAGAGGTCAGAATTGAAGAAAACAGATAAATATTGTGTTTACTGCCTTTTAAATATGATGTAAATATTTCTTTGACCCTTGAAATAAATTCAAACGTAACAAAAGCAATTGTATAAGTAATAAAATTCAAAGAATTTTTCATACAGTGAAACCTTTCTTTTAAGACCACCTTTAGGACTGGACTCGAGTGGTCATTATAGTAAGGTGATCTTAATGTTGGGGTGTAAAGTAGTGCAGAAATGTAAAAAGAGAATTAGAAATAGTGGTCTTATTTCGGGGGTGGTCTTCATGAGGTGGTTTACTGTATTAGATTAAAAATTCTATTTATATGGCCCATGATGATCTTTTTATGACCCTTTAAAATTGTCAACAAAGGTGAAATGAAGCAATTGGAAATCCTATATCATTGTCATAGTGCAAAAACAGTATAAGTACTAAAGAAATAAGAATGAGATTTACCGTTTTTGCACTATGGTGACGATATAAATATTTCTGTAACGTCTTTGTAGACTGCCTCCGGTGGACTGGAACATGGTCGAGGAGATACAGAGAGAAAGTCTTATTCAAGAAGTTAGTGAACTCGTGCACCGCAGACTGGTCACTTCAACACTTGAGGGGGAATTCAGAAATGTGCTCGAAGTGCACTTGAGGGTAAAGGAACTGCTTTTATTAATAAATTGTACATCACTTTTTCAGGCAGTGCTTCTGTTATGAAGGTCTTGATGTTTTTTTATATAAGACATAAATTTTGTAAAACAGACATAGTTTTGTTATTTATTAAATAATGAAAAAAAAATATTATCAAATCATAATTAAATGGCTGTATGTCAATGAACACATAGACAAAAAGTTCTTGAGAGGTTGGTAAGAGATCTGTTAGCAAGTTTTAGTTTCAGTAGTTTGTAAGGGATTGGCTGTAAAGGTGGATAATCCCTCTTTTTCTGATATGTCTAAAATAGTAAAAAATATCAAGAAATTTTGTTTTACCCTTTGGGATATGGCTTTTATTCAATCAGTCAGTCTGCCTATCATGAAGCCTTTTAGGTTTATTAGGTAATTTTTTACCAACAAGCCAGAGGTGTAGATCCAGATCAGACTGCACAGATGTGCAGTCATATCAGCCATATCCCATGGAGTAAGAGTATAAAGACAACTGACAAACAAATGTTTTGGATGGTAATTGCTGGGATTTTTTATCAGAAACTTGCATTTATAATAACCATGGGTATGTGAAATACACTTATAATGTGTCCAGACAATTGAAGTACCTATTTCTGTATTGCAGGGCCGAGTGGAAGCAACAGGCACTGATGGTGCAAGGGTACAGGAGTATATTCGCTCCATTCCACAGAGTCAGCCTCACGTTCAGAATGACTTCTCGAACATAGGTATACCTCCACCCGGCGAGAACTGGGAAACAGCGTCTATCACCAGTATCAGTGCCACTGCTGTGCCCTACACACAGGTGAGACCTTATGCATGATAGGTGGTGTTCTGGCTTAACCCTTTCCTCAATAGACAGACCTTTAAGGCATGGGCGAACAGTGTAGATCAGACGGCACAGATGTGCTGGCTGATCAGGATCTGCACTGTTCACTATTTTATTAGGTTATTTCTGACCAAAGAGCGACAAGTGCAGATCCTGATCAGATGGCACAGATGTGCCAGCTGATCTGGATCTACACTGATTGCACATGCTTAAAAAATGTGTATTATGGAGGAAAGGGTTAAGGGTGGCATGCTAGTACTGAAATATTTGCTTAGCAATCCAAGATCTTTAGTTTGTAACCTGGACAAGGCACACAAAGTCTTCTTAGTATTTACCTCCTACACAGTACATGGTCCAGGATTTCAAGCATCTGATTGGTTGAAATTGAGTCCAGTCTCAAACTGAACTAATCAAAGGCTAGGTCTGGACTGGTGGCTCAACTAGATTATTAACTTAAAATGAGACCAGTCTCAAAATGAACTTATTGAAAGCTTGTTCTAGATTGGTGGTCCTAACTAAGTTATTCATTTAAAATTGACTGAAGAAGTCACAGAACATTTACTTCCCCTTACATTAACAAGACTGACGACAGTTACTTCCCCTTACTATAACAAGTCACACAACAGTTACTTCCCCTTACATTAATGAGTCATACAACAGTTACTTCCCCTTGTATTAACAAGTCACACAACAGTTACTTCCCCTGACATAAACCAGAATTCAGAATTCTGCAGGTCAGTGTCAGTCCTAAACATCTTATTTATTAAAATTGAAACCATTCTCTGAATGGATCAATCAGAAGCTTAAGATTTGAGTCTTGAATCTTAGTTTTGTATCTTGGGACCTATATTCTTTGTTGAAATGATGACCAGTCTATTAATTGGCCAATTAGAAGCTAGAGTTTTTGAGACTGGTATTAAGTCTTAGTTTTGTATCTTGGGCTTAAGTCACTGTTTTCTGTGTATTTAAATTGAGGCCAGAAGCTAGATTTTGATACTGGTATTGAATCTTAGTTTTCTATCTTGAGAAAGTCAATGAATTCTGTGTATTGTGTGTTTCAGACTAATTTGTATCTGAGTCGGGAGATATCATCACTGAAGGCTCAGTTACAGGAGATGAGGAACATGATGAAAGTCAGTTTTGATCTCCAGATGGATATCCAGAGAGCTATCCGACAGGAGGTGGCTGCCGGCATTGCTGCTGCTGCTGCTGCAACTGCTAATGGTAACATACTTGTTTCATTTACATTGCTTGGTCATACATATAAAGTGTCAATATAAACTCTCTTTTTTAATTAGAATGATGTCATCTCAGCATATGATTTTGCATGTTCAAGACTGTACACACCATTTAACTGGTTGCCCATGGAATAAAAGCCATATATCCCATTGAGTAAAATGATAACACATTATACATATTCTATAAATGCATGTGTTTTATAAGCATTAACTTTAAATTTCAGGTGTTCCACAAGGCACAGGAACCCAGCCTCAGACATCTGCTATGCCGAGGTCACTTCCTGTCAATGATACACACTGTCTTATATGCCTGGACAATCACAGTGATTCTGTGTTATATCAGTGTGGACATATGTGTGTGTGCTTCCCATGTGGGCGCCATCTGATGGACAGGGGAGCTAAATGCCCTGTCTGCAGGGCCCCTATCCGGGACATTATTCGGGCATACAAGTGCAATCAAGATTAAGCAATCGGTTTAGCAATTACCTAATAGCATATTACTGCAAAAAATGTGAGTAAACTGTCAGTACATGTGTAGGTTTATGATAAACACAACACGGGCATTGACTTAACTCTGCTGAATGGCTTCTTCTTCTGTGTAGTCCGTCATGTACGCAAATGCTTTCTTCACTTGCTGGAACAGAGCATACTAGCTTGAAGTGAATGCCAAGATAATGTATGAGGAAATAAGCATAAACCATGTTACTGTTCACTAAAGCTCAGTTTTATGAGCTGAATTCCAGTTTTTATGCTTTACTGTATAGGATAAGGTTGTTTCTTGCATACCAGATCAGGTTATCCGGTGTTTTCACCCGTGTAGGAAACTTCGATCCTACACCCCCCATGTAGAATGAGTCATGTGAGTGACGTCACGTCTTCAAGTATCTGACGTAATATATTCAAGTTAGTGACGTCATTTTAAAAAAAGTTTGCTTTAACGTCAATATTTCAGCATAATGAAAATAAATAAGTTTGTATACTTACACAGAAATGTTATAAATAATAAAAGGTATGCAAGAAAAAGTATCTTGCATGAGAAATTCGGTGAAGATAGAAAAATCTGTCACCTCAGGTGAACTGTTTTGGCGGGAACTCGGCAGAACCTCGTTCCCGCAAAACAGTTAACCCTCGGTGACAGATTTTTCCATCTTCACCTCACACTCATGCATGATACTTATAATCTGTGAATGAACAGTGTAGATCCAGATCAGTCATCTGATCTTGATTTACATGGTTCGCTTTTTAGCTCACCTGTCACGTAGTGACAAGGTGAGCTTTTGTGATCGCAATTTGTCCGGCGTCCGTCCGTAAACTTTTACTTTAAACGACATCTCCTCTTAAACCCCTGGGCCAAAGTTGATGAAACTTGCCACGGATGTTCCTTGCATGAAGCTCTTCCAAATTTGTTCAAAGAAATCAATTCCATGCAGAACTCTGGTTGCCATGGCAACCTAAAGGAAAAACTTTAAAATCTTCTTCTCTGAAACCACAAGGCCTAGAGCTTAGATATTTGGCATTTAGCATCCTCTAGTGGAACTCTACAAAGATTGTTCAAATTATTTTCCTGGGGTCAAAATTGGCCCCGCCCCGGGGGTCACTTCATTTTACATAGACTTATATAGGAAATCTTTAAAAATCTTCTTCTCACAAACCACAATGCATACAGCTTAGATATTTGGTAAGTAGCATTGTCTAATGGATGTCTACTAAATTTGTTCAAATTATGTCCCCTGGGCCAAAATCTGCCACGCCCTAGGGTCTTCATGGTTTATATATAGTTATATAGGAAAAACATGAAAATCTTCTTCTTTAAAACCACAAGGCCTAGAGCCTTAATATTTGATATACAGCATCATCTAGTGGTCCTCTACCAAAATTGATCAAACTATCCCCCTGGGGTCAAAAATGGCTCCGCCCCAGGGGTCACTTGTTTTACATAGACTTATAAAGGGAAAACTTTAAAACATCTTCTTCTCTAAAACCAAAAGGCCTAGAACCTTGGTATTTGGTATGTGTCATCATGTAGTGGTCCCCTACAAAAGTTGTTCAAATTATTCTCCTGGGGTCGAAAATGGCTCCACCCCGGGGGTCACTAGTTTTTATTACAAAGTGTTATATAGTAAATCTTTAAAAATCTTCTTCTCTGAAACCGAAAGGCCTAGAGCTTAGATATTTGGTATAGAACATCATCTAGTTACATTTTCTCCACAATAGCAGCTTAATTTTAATTTTTTACTTGATTTTACCAAACTTGCACACAACTCTTGCAACCATTGATCAGTTGTTGACAGGTGAGCGACCCAGGGTCCTATGGAGCCTCTTGTTTAAAATTCAGTAGGTTTTTTTATGATCATGATGCAAACAATGTAGATCCTGATCAGTAGATACAGAAACACTTTATATCAACGAAAATGAATAAACCAATTAGTTAAAAAAGGATCCCACTTTCAAATGAATGATTAGATTATTCAATAAAATTGTTATTGTTGACTTGTATATATATGCACTGTTTATTGTTATATATTGTTAGATTGCTGTTACATACTTGTATCATATGATTTGTATTATTATCAAAACTTTTTGACAGCAGGCTGTTGCATTTCTAAATAAAATGTTAACAAATGATTAATACTTCATGAGACACCTGTTCTATGGTTGCTTGACTGTTTGAAGGTAAAAGGTTAATTAGTCTAAGAAACCCCTAGTCAAATCAATATAAATATGGGGTAAAATCAGTATAAATCTGGAGTCAAATCAGTATAAATCTGGGGTCAAATCAGTATAAATCTGGGGTAACCTTTACAGGGTTAGATGCAAGATTTCAAGAAAGTGGTATAATTGGTGCAATCTTAGGATAGTGACGTGATATATCCAACTGTCTGACCAAAATCTACATGAAATCAAATATATAAAAGGGGGTTCCAGCAACCCACTGCACCCCTCTTGATCCGCCCCTGTGAACAAGGCTGGAAACAAACCATACTAACCACTTAGCTTTGTTCTGAAACATTTCAAGTTACATCCACAAAGTGAGAAAAAACATTATTTGAAAAGTTATAACAGACTTTAAAGGTTATAAAATTATACCACTAAAAGTTGTACAATCATAATTATGCTCTAAAAAAAAGAAAGCTGACCCTAAAATGTGAACATATTTTCTTTGTAACATTTAGCAGCTGCTGTTACTCAATGTAAATGCCACATTAGCTAAACTAAAAAATGTTAAGAAAAAAACCATATATACCGGTTTTTACACATGTGCGACCAGTGTAGATCCACATCAGCCGGCAAGCCGTCTGATCAGGATCTGCACTGGTCGCATTTTGGTCAGAAATAACCTAAAGAATCAGAAAGCGAACAGTGCAGATCCTGATCAGATGGCACGGATGTGCCTGCTGATCTGAATCTACACTGTTTGCCCACCCAATAAAGGTGTGTCTATGAAGGAAAGGGTTACAATATCTCATCCAATAATGTAATGCTGTTCTCAGTACAACCTGGACGTTTAATGGACAAAATGTGACTTTCGGTTTCGATTATTTGCCGTTTCATGGTCAGAAAAATGGACTTAGAAAAAATAGGATACGGACCGCGATCTTAAACGGACCGCGTTATAAGGAGTCCGCAGTGTATTCCTCAGTGGCGCAAGGAGACTCACAATCTCTATCCAGAGTTGTCGCTCCTGAACTCGCTTTATAAGAGACTGCAAGGAACGACAACTCTGTGTGGAGATTGGGAGAGTCTAAAGGACAGCAATATCCTCCGCCGCATAATGTTTAAAATGTTATGGATGCTGAAAAGGAAATGTAAATTCATTTTTTGTATAAAAAATCACACGAGGCCTACCATTAATAATTGTGATAGTACAATACAGTCAGGAATGATCTGTGAATTGGCGAGGGAATGCACAAATTGCTTCAGTGTTTTAAAAGTTACGGAGCAGACACAAAATGCATAGCTCAAGCCTATGAACACCACTGTTGACCTTGACGTACAGCCTGCATTTTTGAAACAAAGGTTTTTTCACTCTACCAACTATTCTTCCACCTTAGATTGTATCGTGTTATTGTATCGGTATCATGATTACCGGTCCGTTCAGTTTACAAAACGAGGGAAATAACTGTTAAATATATTTTATCTCTAAAAGAATGATGGGAAATTTGAAAATGAGTGTTTCTAACAATTTACACTTGTCATATAGTTTGCCGACAATTTATACATGTCCAGACTAAACATAAGTCAACATTGGTGCATTTGAATTTCGTAAGTTTTTCATGAAATCATTGCGCAGCCACTCGAAAAGCTTGTCAACGATTTGGATGAAAGTGAAATTCTTATTTGTTGAAAATTCATGAGGGGGTGGGCGTGGGGGATGGGAAGACGGCAAGCGAGATAAAAACAGGGTACCAATTTAAACTTTACAAATGATATTGCCTTTACCTGGGAGCGAACCCGCACCGTCACGGCGACAGCGCCTAACGCCCTGCAATTCCGACTACGCAACCAATTGAGCTAACTCAGTGGCGGATCCAGAGGGGGTTCGGGGGTTCGGACGAACCCCCCTAATTTCCCCGATTTTTTTTATCCCGGGTGGTTCGAGGTTCCAAGTTTGTGGATACGAATCATTATTTATGGTTTCCAGAAAGAAATGGACAACAAGTTGGGTGCAAAATTGTTTCATTTGACGACTAAAATGCGGCCTCTGAGATGGTCTCGAGTGTCAAAACTTGGACTTCACGCATATTACTAATTCTAACCAGTGTATTGCCAATAAACAACTTCGCACCCCTGCACACTTGCTACTATATGTGACCAATCTGCTTAAATTTTAATCGAAACAACAAAGTAGTCAATTGTTAATCAATGGAAAACTTAGTATTGCGTGTTTCTTGCGTCCCTCAATCTATCGTCATGGGCATTTGATAAATCACAGGACCTTTTGCAACTTATTAAAATTCGCAGTTAGAGTCTGTGAAATAAAATGTAACATTCATTCTTATGCTTATATTTGCAATACAAGAAAGAAATGAAGTTTGAATAAAAAATTATACATGCATTTGCGATATCACGTCCGGCGGCAAGTCATCTATGACAAAAAGTAATGAACACGAGCACAACTGCTGTAAGTTCGCATAGAGTAATTTACTGTGGTAGAGACGTGCGCAAATCATAGAAAAAAAAATCCTCAAAAATATGCCGGGCGCGCCAATATCATTCCAGGATTTTAGTACCATCCTTACACATTCGTTTCTGCTTAAATTGGTCAGTGCTTCAGTAGGGAATGAATTTCACGCTGTTTATGAAGCATTCAAATGTCAAAATATCCCTGGCCTTAACATACATGTACTTTATATCCTAGGAAGATTGTGTTGGCACCAAGATATTTTATTATTCTGACAAATTTTGACAGGACTGTGATGGAAACCAGCGGATTATTCGTCGAGTTTTGATACCTAGAGAGGAATGTTCTTAATATTCTATGGTAGTTAAGCTGTTTAAAATACATAAAAACTCAAGCAACCCTCTAATTTCTTTACCTCAATAAAGATTTTCCACATCAACGTATAACCTCGGACAGTAAAAGAAATCGGATGTTTTTTCTCCATACACATTGTTTACTTTTACAGTAAATCCATCACTTTTAAAATTTGACTATGGACTCGGCACATTAACGTTCATAAATTTATTTTATGCAAAATGATTAAAAAAATAATGATATTTTCGTCCAGTAGTAAACTAAAAGTATTTCACATCTAATTTTCTCTCTAAACCCAATCCCACCACAAACAGTTATTAGTGCATCTAAAATGTCTTCAACATTTTCCAACAGGCGAAAGTATTGACCAGAAACTGGTAACCCTGAACTTAGCCATTTCAAGCAGTTTTTCTCTAATTAACAACTTCTTGAGTTGAAACAATGTAAGTCGCATATCTAGACTCAGATAATGAGTCCTTATCGTTGAGGCAGAGTATTTGGATCTAAGTGTTTATAATTTCATCACTACTGCTCACAAGGAAATACATGTAGTTAAAATCAAGTATGAAGGAGTAGTTCAAAACCTGCTATAATATTCCCACAAAATACATCAAAATGTACGACTTGGCATATAAATTTTCAAAATTTTCCCGGGGAGCAGGCCCGCGGACCCCCTAGATTAGTTAGGCCTCTTAAAATTCATTGGGGTTTTTTACAAACATTATTTATTGAAAACCCTGGAAGTATCCGAAAGACTGATTTTTTAGCTCTATTGCAAATTGACGCTGTTTAAAATACGACCCCCCCCCCCCTTTGCTGAAATCCTGGATCCGCCCCTGTAACCGGGACAACACCTAAAAAGGTCGATCGGATAGCACCGATATACATTATCATCACTGCGCGACATCGGTAACGGGTTATTTTACTGATTACAGTACTGACTATATGTACGGGGAGACTTTTTACGGCCGCCTCACTGCACAAGTTTCAAGTTTCTTTCCCTAAACCGATTTTTTCTACCATCTTACTCGTGCATATTTTGAGCGGCCATACTTTTACGTCGTTTGTTGGTAAACGAATTCATTTTGTAGCGAATTGAAAAGAGGTTAAGAACAAAAATCGTGCCTTACGTCTTTGTTAATATGAAAAGTGTAATAAACTAAACTTGAAATCGGTATCAAAGGCAAAACATGCAAAGAAAGAAAATAACTACCAGTAGACGCATAAATTTGCCACACGACTAGCATTTTATTTTTATATTTATTTATCTTTCAAAGAGAGACTTCAGTTTTAAAATTTATGTAAAACCGCCAGACAATGGTCAATCTATTAGCAGATATTTAAATACTGTTTCCAAGAATGTAGCTAAGAAAAACATTTCTATTTTGTAATATGTCATTTAAACTGGTAAGACTGGTAAGTCGTAACGTCTTTGCACCAATGCTTGTCTGAATATACAATCGGCAAAATAAGTTTTGCACTCTAGTCTTGGACATTTTATAAAATATCTTTTTAATTTCACCAACAACAAAATGATACATATCATAATACTATTATAAAACAGCAATACAAACTTGACAATGTAAAAATGTCAGTAATACAATCCGATCACTATAAGCAATCCATTGTTAAAGTCACCGGGGTTACTACACAAATGTTGCAAAAATCACTAAACTAATAGTGAGTAAATCCGCCGCAATGAATCCGACATTCTTCCAAGCGCCGTCTCATGGAGTTCTTTAGTCGAGGCATTTTCAATTTTGGAATAAGTTTCCATTTGTGAACAAGAATACCAGGTTGTCTTTTCTGAGTGTGGCTAAACTGGCTATTCCTGGTCTGCATGTTTCAGTTTAAAGTATATTCAGACAACCTCCCTGCACATCCAAAAAAGCAGTTAAGAAAAGAAAGCATGTGTTTAAAAATAATCAATATCAAATAAAACCAACATTTTTCTTTCAATAATCTTTCAAGATAACTATTAACTATTAAAATTTCCCCTGTCCTAACCAAAATAGCAGATAAAACTAATTTTATAGTCGAACAGATAAGTATGAATATCCTTTTGTGTGTAGTTCCGCTCACTGGTTTCTCGTTTACAGGGTAGGAATCACGTGACAAAAACATGTCCGATTTTTTTTTTGTTGGCGGCCATGTTTTTGTCACGTGATTCCCCACCCTGGTTTAGGACAAACCCATTCTTTTATCAGAGGAACATACGCCGCTGATAATGGAATGGTAATAATCTGCCTTGATGGCTTCATGTTCATCGCCATATGCACAACATCGTTTGAGATGGATCGAAATTGTACTATTTACTGTTGTGAATATTTAACCCAATCCTTGGGTAAGCGGCATGTGTAGTTATATGCATTTCCATTACTGCCCTTGAACAGGCTCAATAAAACTGAGCCTGTAATATCTGTCGTGTTCGGTGGGTTCGAAGTTCCCTTTACATTTATGTGACTTAATGATATATTCAAAATGAATAGGCTTTTGGGTTTTACTTTTTTCATTATTATCTTAGCCATGACACTGATATCCGCTTAGGTCAATATATTCCAACATACCCTATTCAAGATCCTCAATTTTAGACATAAATGAAACTTTCAGGCCTGGTAGACAAAAGGTCATGCTTACACAACGACTTCATACATCATCAATATTAATACTAGGATGATGTTTGCATTTAATTTACTTGTGGAACGCCCCTCGTACTTTTGTATGAGAGATACACGTTTTCTCAACAATTCTTTATTGCATTTTCGAACAAATAAAACACATACTACACCACAATCATTTTCTGTTGTAAATTGTTCTGTAGTTTTTGGGCAGACGTCTGACTGAAGCAATCCGATATATTTTCTTTTTAATTTAGGCGCTCAGAATTATGCAAGCAAAGCATAATAAAAAGAGTGAAACACGTATATCAGGAAACACTATGGCAATCCGATTACACAATTAATACGAATTCCAAGGTTATCGACCAATAACTATAGATATTGGCCCGATAACCATAGTTATTGACGATAACTAGGGTTACCGCCCAGTATCTATAGATATTGGTGAAAACACTAGATATCGGGCTATAATCATAGTTATTATCAACATGGGTCCGTTACTACCAAAATTAATTCTCTGTTATACTTAATCACTAACCAATAAATATTGTGTTAACATTAAGAATTTAGTTTTAAGCACTTGACTTATCCTTTAAAATGAATAAGTATTTAGATTTAGTACAATGACTTAACAAAAGGATTAGCAGCGTCGTTATTCGAGATTACCCTAAACAAATAAACACTGTCTAAAATTCCTGTATCAGGTCAAAACGTCGGATTCCATTTAGTACACAGATTAAATCAATCTCCACAAAGAGTTGTCGTTCCTTAAGTTCCTTACGTTAAAGCAAGTTAATTAAGTAAATTAAGGGCGACAACTCTTGGAAGAGATTTAGATTAAATAAGCATATCAGATCAGGAATACTATTCCCATGAAAAAAGAACAACAGAAAAGAGATACTAGGTAATAGTTTATACTACGACAGTTTCAAAAAGACACCTCAAACCACTAACGGAAAAGTTACCACCACGGTTTATCTGGCGAAATGGGTCTGAGATTCATTCGTACCAACTCGGCGATCTCCGGCAAGCTTTGGATACACGTAGAAATCGCCGAGACGTGATCTGAGTAGGACCAGCCTCACACTTGTCACGAAAGGTTCTCATATGAACGGAATCAACAAATTGCTTTGGTGGATTAACTCCAATCTAACCCCGTACTCGGCAATGTTTTATGGAAAAGAATGAAAACAAACAAGTAGTTTATGACACTGCCATGCAATACGGTTAGTTTATCAAGGAACTTTATGAGACCAATTTACACTGGCACCCGTCCCTATTTTCTGTTTTAGTATATGTTCCCTGGTCATCCAAAAATTATGTCAAGAAAATTAACTCTGACATGCATTTCATTTTTCTGTTTTTACTTGCCCATAAGAACATGAAAAAGAAACTAAAAGAAACTAAAAACTGACAAAATGTTTAAATATTATTATTTAACATAATTAAAATCTAGCTGGATGCCAGGCTAAGACCAATGCACATACAGTACATCCACAAGACAACAATGGCAGAAATAAAAGAAATACATTGCGCCACAAGTTCTACTTCAAGATTTCTGTATGCTTGTTTCAACAAATATATAAACGTTTTTTTTTTTGTGTTTTATCTGATTTATCTGTATTTTGCGTGCTTTCGATTAACTTTATAGTAGCAATCATGCATCATGCATATAGAAGCATCATGCTCGCGATAAAGCGGGTGAGCATATATTGCTCTCTATATATCTTTTAGACTTTCAATAGTACTTCATGCTAAGGTAAGATTATTTATAAGTGTATAAAGAATTAATAAATAATTAAGAAGGAAACGTGAATGGCTATTTTAATCGCTGACCGAGTAAGGAGTGTCATTTAAAAGGGTGACTGGAATAGAAGTGCCAAAGGTTCATATATAAAGAAAAGAGATCTCGCTAAACCAATAGCCACTTCTTGAAGAGCAAAATGGTTTACAACAGGTCAGAATTCTTTCTTTTGCTATGCTAATTGTTAGTATGTAGTTCTCTTTTATTGTATGGCGTATTTTCTAATTTCTTCTCAAGGCAGCATAAGATGAAGTAAAAGTCTAACCAAAAATTGTATGAAAGGATATACATATATAAATTAAATGGAATAGTGTGTAAGGGAGTTTTTCAGAAAGAATTTTAACTGTTTTATGTTTTTTTGAATTAAATTATTTATGCTAAAACATTCTTATTCAAAATCTTTCATAATGTTGGTAGGATATGCACGTTTTACTGTTTTATCTGAAACGTTAAATTTAATCAGTATTTTAAAAACACAGCTTAATATTTTAATTTTTTTTCTTACTAAAACCAAAGACATGTCTTTGGTGAAACTGGGGGCAGGTTGTACCTACATGTATAACGGTCGTAGAAAATATAACTTTTTGTTTGGTGGTGATGATTACGATGTCGAATATAAATGAAAGCATTAATTATATTAAAGACATTTTTCCTGTTTTGGTTTCCACCGGTTTATTTTAAAACCAGGATTTTAACACAGATTTAACTTTAATTCTATACATAGACTAAATAAAATAGCAAGCTTACAAGTTGTAACTTACAGACTTAAAAATATATCAAATATTTGCGAAACTTCAATGACAAGTGCAAACAAGTTCAAGGTTTTTAACATAACCTTCAAACGATTCAAAGCTTCTGTGTGAAGTTTAACTAAACAAAACATCTGCTGTATTTATTGCTCAGATTATTTCATTTTTGAGATCCCTTCGGATAAATGTTTTTATTCAATTTCACATGCTTTATCTGTTACCATACAAACAAATATTAATGCTTTCTAGTGACAATTAACAGTCATTTGAAGTATAAGTATTTCATAATTTTAGGTATGTTGTGTTCTATTGCAAGCTAAGTGTTTTGTTATGAAGTCGCTCTTTCAGACAAAAGTCGTATTCAAACTGAGTGAGAAAAATAAATAAATTCAAAAAGAAATTAAAAAATAATCGGTTGGTCATTTCCAATATAATTGTACACTGAACTGTAATTATAATTTGTGAAAGGACCATTTTAAGTTTTTTAGAAAGCTATTTTTTTTCTACCAATATTCTAGTGTCCAGAAAAGAGGTAAAATTATTCCAGAGGTATAATGTTCGAAATTTGGTACACTTTTGTAAATTCTCATTTAAAATAGTGTAAGCAGTAGTTAATGCTGATGATGGAATGCATATGACGGTGAATATGGAACCTTCAATGCGGTATTTTCAGACTAATACCATTTCATGTTCAGCGGCGTATGGTCCCCAGATAAAAGAATGGGTTTGCTCTGAACGAGAAAACAATTGGCGGAAAGATATTTTTGTGGTAATATTGTTCGTAAATATTTTAACTGTTTATAGGTCTGAATATTGTATTAATATTTGTGTATGAACAAACGTTATCGAACTTATTTGCTTTTCCCATTTATGTCCGGACTTTCTCGTTCAGTTTGTTTTTATATTGCCAAGTCAAATATTATAAAAAATATATTTCTGGTTTTAGATGTAAAAAGAAACTTATACATCTGTCTAGTACATAGAAGTGTATGCTCTCATTATAAATATTATATATGTTATTGTAAAATAGTACCGTAATTACCATTTTTATTTATGAAATATTCCATAAAATATGTCGTTCTATATCTTATTAGGTTTTTTTTACAACTGATTGAAATTTCCTGACTTGATTAAAATGATTGACAGGAATGTATTATTGTTGAATATTAGTTTTATGTATTTTGCATTCTTTAAGTTACAAACTTATATGACTTCCACAACATTTATAAAGAACACATGAGTGGAAGATTGTTTTCAGTTTATTAATTTAAATTAAGAAGCATATAATATCTGAAACATATAAGCCACCATTTTCATATTGTTTTACAATTAAATTTCGTTTATTTTGTGGTTTTCCATTCCATGGAAATTTGAATAATGCTTACTAATGATTAATCACTGAAATAAAATCTTTTTTCTGGCGGATTTGTTAATATTGTAAATGGATATATTAAGTTTGGTAATGCGAATGCTTTAAACAATCTCCGAAGCGTAATCTGTTTATTTCAAGAAGGTAACTTATTAAGATAAAATCTACATAACAACAAACAAATACAATAATTGCAGATATAAGAAGTTAGTCAAAGAGAAGAAATTGCTTATTTACAATAATGCCTTCTAAAAAGGATAAACAAAAAGATATATTACAACGTTTAAAATACCAATACTTATAGACATACAAATTTAATTATATACATTTTATGAAAGGCTCGGTTTCGAATATACCTCACGAAAAATTATGTAAAAATACAGATATAATATAAAAATACAAAAGTTGATTAAAAAGGTTTTTTTCAAATAGTGCAGGCTCGGTTTGATCGAGTCTGTTCATGGACAGTTATTGAAATACATATTACAACAAAATTTGTTTGGGTTAAGATGATGGTAAAGTCTCTTTCATCGCAGTATAAACCCAGATCAGCAACAAGAGGTACACAATTAGTAACCGTAGGTATTCTTACCAAAATTTAACATTAAGGGTCCACTACACTCCACCTTACAGGTTCATCGATAAAAAAGAAAAATTATCAAGTTCAATGAATCTTTGCACATATGAACGTAACTAATGTATTTTTATTTTGCATAAATTCACAAAAACAAAACAACACAAAACACCATTTTCAATGCCCACATGAGTAATATGATACCGACAACAATATCTTGTGTCCTCGTGACTTACATATGTAAACTATATGAGATATTAGTAAAAATGTGTTTGAACTTGCAATTTTCTGGTCGCTTCCTGGTCCAGTAAACACTTGACAAACATTGATTTCTCTTTTCGTAGATGAAAGTTCTTTTCAAAGTACACAAAATGTTCTTGTCAGTATCATTACACTCATGTAGCAATTTTCCAGAATGAAAAAAAAGTGACGCGATTTGTTCTCATCATGTCGAATAAGTACAGTTATAATAAGAACCATCCGTAGAAAAAAACTCTTTGAATTAAAAGCAATTAATGTTTTCCAGGAAGAAAGAAAGTAACTAAATTAGTTCTTGACAAGTCAATAAAATATAATTGTCATAAGAACCCATCTGTATAAAACACTCTTTGATCATTAAAAGCGAGCGATTCAAGTTTTTCAATGAGATAAGGGCTCTTGTCTTGTAACTGTGTGTAAGTTAACAGTGTAGAAATATCTCACACTGACAAAGAGAACGCCTGAAAATAACTTTCTCTCCCTTGTAGAGTCAGTATCCTTTGTTTTTTAAGATTGTTCTTAGTACAGTATCTAATCACATGTTCTTTTATGACTGACAGAAGGATCGTGATGAACAGATGGTATGCATCAGGTCCTAGATTTTTCTGTATGTCAAACTAATAGTAAAAATAAGTTTTTATTTCTCAATTACTGTCCGACAGATTTTAATTAAGTCTGCATAGTGTGAATTAAAAGTGTACTCGAGAATTGTATGATCAAATGGAATAGTGTTTTATAACATTACAGATAACATGGGAGTTTTCTTGTTAATGAAACAATTTATGCCGAAAAAATCCAAACTACTTTTGGATTTTATAACTGTTATGCGCTGATAAATATTTTCAAAACGAGTTTATAAGTTAAAAAAATCGCAGTTTTGAATTGAAACATTTAGTTCATTAAAATACACAGCTGTAGATTTTAAGGTGATTTTTCCCTTAGTAAAATGGAATTAACTGTATTTAATATTAATACGGTCGTTGAAGGTTCAAGTTGTTGAAGGTGGTAATAAAAATGTCAAAGATGAATTAAGACAAATGTTATGGTAGGTTTATTGCTGTATTTGCTCGTGTTAGTAACTGCACCGATAACTATTCAGGAAAACAACTATCACATTTTATGCTTTACGATAGCAGTATTGTTTTAATGTTTATATCCGGAGCTTGCCGGAGATTGCCGAGTAGGTACAAATTCCGGAAAAGAACGATCATAGTTATCTCTCGCAAATGTAGCCGAGTAGGCACGATTGCAAAAAATTAATAATTATGAGTTAACGTAAATTTTAATAATTCCAGAGCAACTTTTAAAACAACATTGCTGGCTGTGATGATGTCGGCAATCGCCTGGCCTCTTACAGAAACGGCTGAAACATCAATGCCCGCAATATCCAAGTTGTTCAAATCCGGTATCCAACATCGTCTACAAAGGAGATCGGCTAGATCGGCTGACGAACTTCTCATTGTATCGCTCATGGCACCAGATTCTTGCCTCTTGAACCATCAATTCCAGGTTGACTTGGATAACCTCATACAGGTACATGTTTAGACCCGTACTTTTTATGTGCTGCGCTGAGCTTTCCGTCCATCTCAAGCGGTATGTAAAAACAATTTTTCAGTTTTTAGAAATATTTTATTTACTTTTTTTTCAAGTATACCGTTTACAAATTATTTCGATAAATAGTTGCATAGAGTACATTATTTAAAAAAAAAAACACTACGTTTTGCCACATGTTGCTAGCGCAAAAAGAAGCGTCTAAATTCGCTGTGTGGTCAACGTGCTGTTCTAACAGTTCTTCCAAACCATTATATCCCAAATAATTCCTAATACTTTGCGTGAAGAACTGAAAATATTTATGACTGTTATACAAATATATCCGCCTAAAAGGTAAACAAATATATATTATATGTTGAAAATGTCATGTACTTTGTATTACAGACAGAACTAACAAGACTTCAAGAATGCTCGAATAATATCCCAGAAATCAGAAACCATAACTGAGAAGGTACGAAACATTTCGTAATTTTCAAAGATGTTTTCGGTACAGATAATTTATTTACATAATAAATTTGTAAGAGTGTCAATATGAATAAAGCATCCCTGAGCAGCCAAGAAGTCAAGAGGAAAAACGAGCATGGGCCGTTGACGGCAGTTACTGGCAATATTTTCAGTGTCATTGTCTTTAGTCCTGACATAACCTGGCTGATTTAAAGGAGTATATGACAATAAGTTCTAACGGACAGAATTTTTTAAAACTTTGCACAATTAAAGCGAATTCCTTCACAAACAAAATGATATAAAGAAAAATATAGCTTTCCAGGCTTGTTTTTGAGTAATCGCTCATTATTAGACCCCTCTATACGGCCATTTTGAAGGGATTTTGAGAAAACGCACATATATTTTTTAAATGATTGTTACATCTGGAATTCCTAATCAACACCTTATATCTATGCATTTTTTTGTTTGGAATTATGTGTATGTATGGTTTTGGGTGGAATTATGTGAGATTTTTTTGTATATTTGAAGAAAAAACTTAAAAAATGACCAAAATATCCAACAAAAAAGGGAGACAATTCAGTCCCTGACTGGAAAAAAATCTATATATCTGTTTTGTAACGGACAGATTTTTTTAAACTCCATAAAATGACACAGTATATATTTCTAAACAAAACAAAAACATAAAAAACAGGGGCATCCAGGCTTATTTTTTTACTATATTCATTCAAAGTTGGTCATATAAGTAAAAAATATCTCTAATTTTAATTCAATTCTAAAAATATCCATCATAACATGTATAAATAGATTTATAACATGCTCATCAAAACTAATTTCATATTTTGAAAGAAATAACTATTTCTTTATCAAGAATTACATTACAGTTACCACATTTCTTTCATAAAATTCCCACAACTGCAGCCCTGAGTGTTGCCAAAGTTTCCATACATATCGAAAAACACCTAACACTGATAATGAATGAAAATCATATAACAATCCCTAAATCTTATGATCCATTAAGTAATTATACAATTTCTGAACAACAATTTTAAGAGATGTTACTCCAGGTTTGCCTGTGTCGTTTCTCACCAAACAGCTGAGACAATCCATCTAACCCACCACGAGAGACAGCAAGTTTTATATGACTCAAATTCAAACCGGATGCTGCAATTTTCTTTGCCATTTGACATGAAAGTATTTTCTGTTTGGTTAAAAATTCAAGAGTATCAAAACTAACATCAGTCATTTTCACATGAAAGTAACATTATTTACTTCGGACGTCAAATTATCCGAAACACTTGAATCATTGTCAGGGCAAATTATCGAACCAAATAATTTACGTTTCTTCACAGCTTGGTGATTTCCATCACTAACGAACCTGCCCTTCTTGTTTTTCTCGCTTGAGGCCATTCTCACGGACGATAACTTTGTGAGAAATAATTTGAAATATTGAATCGATTGATTTTACGCAACAGTCGAAGTACTAACATTACTCAACTAACACCGGTCACTGAGAAAAATACATTTTGTGAAACTAGCACTTGCGCAGAACTATGCGCGTAAACTATTGTAATATACTCCTTTAAGTTTAATTTGCTGTAATAGGATTTGATGTTGAAGCTTAGATGATATATCATTGTTGAGAAATATTCAAATATCACAAGTTTTCTCATCTTCACAGTTGATTTTGCAATATTTTCTTGATTATTTACATCTAATTAATTATTTTGTGTATAAAACTTGCTTTTCTATTGAACAGGTTGCCATATCAAGCTGTGTCCAGTACAATGATGCATGAAATGATGATCTACGTGGCGTTTGCTCAACGCACTATATAAAATACAATAAAATGGTTCTGCTAGTTTTGATACTGCAACAATTTGTTGCTACAAGTCTCTTAACTGTTTTTGTTCGTGATAATTTCTTTCAATTAGCGTTCAAATGCTCTTGTATTTAACATGCACTCGTTAATGTACTACTTGGCAGTGTATTGCTATATGCTGTTTTAGCCAATAAGGTTATGCCATATTAGGTAATGTTTTTTTTCAAAAGAAATTGTCAAAGCCATATATAACCATTAATGTGCGATTTTGTTGTATTTTTATTTTTTATTCTCTGGACTACATAAATACATTCTCATCGCTTTAATAACATAAATGACAATTTTTAGAAATACAATAACTTGCAAAATAGAAACAAGCATGAATCATTATTTAAAAAAATAGCAAAAATAAATGTCTTTATATCGTTAATTTATTATCTTTTGTTAATTCAATGCAAAATGTTTATGTGACGAAGATTTAGCCTTCATAACAGTTGAAGCCGTAACCAATTATTGTTATATGTACCCAAACTACAAGTGACTAAAAACTGACATTTTAATAAGCAATATGATACTAAAACAATATGTTTATTTATCAAGTTGACAGAGAAATATAATAATTTTTATGATACCTCATGTGAAATCTTATTTCAGGGTTAATAGATTAACATTCATTATATGAGCTTTAATAATAATAATAATAATAATAATAATAATAATAATAATAATAATAATAATAATAATATATTTAACAATAATGACAATTGTCTATGTGCTCCATCCTTTTCCAAGGCTTATTTTGGGCGCCCGATTGTCAAGTTTTGGCAAGTCGACCACGAGGTAAAAATCAATCAATTTTTCTATTGTTTCAAAGTCAACATCTTTTGAAATTCTGTACTTTTCAGCCTAAAATGATAAACAAACATATATTTTATAACTACATATTGGCTGTATATTTGATATTATTCAAGGTTAAAACAGCTTCCTCTCGCGGTAGATGATTATAAACAAATTATTGATCTGATCGAGGTTTTGCCTTTTTAGTGTGACCATTCATAACATGCATATTTTCATGTTTTCAACATTTTGTAATTTAAACGACATAAATTTGTAAAAATCTAAAAAAAACAACATTATTTAAGTCAAATATTAAGGGCGAATGAAACTGTAGAAAATAAGCACTGGAAATAACTTAGTAAAAATGGAATGAACTGTACATAATATTATAAGTTGATTATAACGGTCGTTGAAGGTTTAAATGGTTGAAGGTGGTAATTACAATGTCGAAGATAAAAGATTAAAACATTTTGCATGTCTGT
Organism: Corbicula japonica; assembly: GCA_038501625.1. Taxonomy (NCBI): domain Eukaryota; kingdom Metazoa; phylum Mollusca; class Bivalvia; order Venerida; family Cyrenidae; genus Corbicula; species Corbicula japonica. Next base: position 267,719 of record JAZAYU010000381.1, on the reverse strand, counting down.
CATCCTAAACATATGGTCGCATGAAACTTCTAACACATAATTATAACCATCAGGTTTCACGAACCTTGTAAAGTTCTAATGCATGTTCTGTTTTTTTTCTCGCTTAGTGGTATTATGATATATAATATTACTGTTGTATTATTTAATTTCGCGGGGATCAAATTTCGCGCAAGTGGCATTTTCGCGTGGGCTTATGTTCGCGCACTTGTATAAGTCTCATAAGACTAGATATTAAATGGCTTGATTTCGCTGGGACTTGATTTTGCGCATTGTGACCCAGCGCGAAATACGCGAAAATTAAACCATCGCGAAATATAATGATACCACAGTATCTTTGTTTCCACTCTTTTATTAGTAAAAATACATTAGATCTCACAAGTATTGTAAACTTAAGTTAAACTGATTCTATTTAAAAGTAAAAAGTAAAATTTACCCTGTAGTATATCTTATAACAATAAAGCTTTGAATTAAAGCGCACCAGTAACTCCTGAAATAAAAAGAAGCAAGTTACATTAATTTGAGCCGCGACATGCGCGAATATGTTTTCGGGAAACTGCCCTCATTTGTAATAGTTTAGCAAAAAATATAGATTAGGAGGGCTGTTCGAAAAGTAATGCAAACAACACATCGTATTCATATTGATAAGCGTACAAACGTTATTTGAATTCATGCTGTCAGCATAACCTTACTATTTGTCTAACAGGGTTGACATTGTATTTACCTTAGTCCAAAACTGAAGACTTTATAGAACCTGTAATAGGGTATGCTAGATGTACTAGCCTATTTTTCGAGACGATCAAAACTGAAGACTATATAACCTTTAATAGGGTATGCTATATGTACTAGCCTATTTTTCGACATGATCAAATATCAGTGATATGGTTGTGATGATTATAATGATAAGTCACAATCGATGTTTATGAATTCTGAATACAATATCAAGAGAGAATATAATACATAGCTGTATTTTTGGTTATAAAATTATTTGATCTGCTATTTCGGCTTTAGACGACACAATACTAATAAGAGGAGTTAAGTTTAGATTATTGAAAATGGCTGGGATTCGTTACAACTCTTGTGGGTTAATATAGACACAGGAGTTTTCAAAAATACCTTATGTATGGTGATGGTAGCTACTCAGGCAGTATATCAATATTTTTTCATAACTCGTCATTGAAAAAAATGTTTCTCTTTTGGACTTGCGAAAACAATGTTGGTCAAGTTTTTAAAACCGATAATTTTAATAGTTAAATTGCAATTAAGTTTAGTTGCAATTAAGGTAAGACCTGTGTAATGGGCACTATTAAGAATCCAACATCTGATTATATTTTCATCAACTGCTTCATACCACTGACTTGTATGCAAAATTTTAATGATTTTCACCGTGTAGTTTTTGAGATTTTTAGCTTTTTTTATTTAAAAAAGTGAGAAAAAACGTGAAAGTATCCAAATTCTTTAATGGGTGACAAAATTTTTTGTTATTGATAAATTCAACCTTAATTTTTTACAGTGTATCAAAAATATGTTATATTTTACTAAACCAATTTAAGATATAATATATAAATACATAATATATCTTAAAATGACATTTTTTGACCAAATAATTTTAAAAAATGCATTTTTTTATATTTCACGAGACTAAATTAATGAAAATTGTGCAAAATCCTGATTGGTGCAATATACCAAACTTTACTATTTTTTAACTATATACCTTAAACAAAATTTAAACAAAATTTCAGAGAAGTTTACCGTCCAGTTTTAGAAATTTTCAAATTGATGACTTGAATAAACACTATTCTGATAGCGAAAACCCCTTTAATCTTGATTATTTTGCTTATTTTAGTTTAAATCATGAGAATTTTTTATTCAATGACAGAATTACACAGGAAAAAAAGAAATATGCCAATTAGTTAAGCTCTAGGCTTACAAAAAAAAATAGCTTCCAGTAGGATTTGAACCCTTGTCCTCTTGCAACTGTAAGGGGAAGTAACCACTGCGGGGAGTTTGGCTAATTTACTACTATAGTTACCTCCCTTGGATACTCTTCTGGATAAAGGTATTCATTACACAGGTCTTACCTTAAGTAATATTCGCAGTGTCCTATAATACACACTTAAAGGGTGTGTTATAGCCATTTTCGTGTACTCAAAAATAGCCGAAAGTTTGACTACTTTGAATAGTTGTTTATGCGTAAGTTATAATTAAAAAATTTAAACATTGATATATTGTTTGCAAAATAACTTTGAATTTTCGAACATCCCTCGTTGTATGAATTCCGCGGAAATAAATATACAATTTAGTCAAAATTTGTTACAAAATTACATTTATGTTTAGTTATAAATGGAATATATTTTTTAAACATATCAAAATATGAAAGTGCTAAAAATATCACTGAAAACATATTTTCCAATAATGAGGCACATTTAAGGGTCCACTACTCTACTCCTTGCACGTTCATCAAATTGTCAAAATTTCAATAACGACACAGGCCTGCCAAATCTCCGGATTTTATCCTGAGTCTCAGGATTTAAGGTTACTTCTCCGGATCTCCGGATTTATAGTCAAAATCTCCGGATTTCTATGAAATTGCAAAAAATACAGATTAATCAAACCTAATTTCAATGTTGTGCAATAAACATAATAGTTATTCTACAGAAGTAGCCTTTTCCTGTTTATTACGAGATAACGAGGACGTGGTCAGTTACATGCAGTCTCAATGCCTCTGGCACAACTATAAAATAACCGCGTGTCATAAACTTAACAAGGGCCTTGATGTTACACATGCCTTTATCTATTTTCATTGCATGTTCATTCTAATAGTGTCAAAAACAGGTCTTAACAGTTAAATATGAATGGTAAAAATAGACAAAAGACATTTTAAAACAAGTTCTTTAACCATTTCTTACAAACTCGACATAATTCATTATATATATATATATATATATATATATATATATATATATATATATATATATATATATATATATATATATATATATATATATATATATATATATATATATATATATATATATATATAATATAAGAAGAATATGACAAAATCATCATTATCATCATCATTTTTGTTCAGTCACAGCCATAGTGAACAGCAGAAACATGAAATTAAAACAACAACAACATCATCATCATCGTCGTTGTCATCATCATTGACATATTCAGACAAAATCTCCGGATTTTTAATGAAGAAGTTTTGGCAGGCCTGACGACGAATGCCGTTCAATGAAACTTTGCACAAATGAATGTTACTAATGTATCTTTATTTTACATATGGTAAGACACGCCAAAACAGTAACGAAACTAGCGTGATCTAAAAATTCCCTAAACTTCTATACCTATATAAACATGCAAGGAGGAGTGTAGTGGACCTTTAACATTAGGTCAACGACTTATTCTGATCAACAACTACCATGCCCATCATTAAGAATAGAAATAGTAATAATCTTAAAACATTTCGTTACGTCTTTCAAAATACACAAAAGGAAATAAGTAACACTTTCACACGCATGCATTTTATAATTATAATGCAATTTCGTTTGCAAAAAAAAACAACATAAGCGATAAGGGTTTATTGATATTTCTATTCCATGGAATAATTTTTTATTTAATTTCAAATAACGACAACCGTCTGTTAGTTTAAAACGTTATACTTTATCATATGATCTTTCAATTTCTGTCACAGGTCAGAAAATGTTGAATGCGCAAACTGATTTAAAACTAATTTAAAGACAATAACACTTTCGATCTTAAACTAAATTAAAAATTACACTTTCGACAATTTTACTCTTCTAATGGAGTTCCAGCTACGACCCGGTTATAATCATTATTACTATAATTCGTCCGACCCTCTAGAAAGCAATAAGTTTTCAGAGTACTGATGTATACAGGATATCAAAGCATCAAAGTTCTAGCCTGGTCTCCAATGAGCATGTCTCTCACTGATCTAGATAGCTTTCGATTTCTAAGATCCATCTTGATTAATAGTAACACCCACACAATAGCATCAATCAAACCGAGTCTGCAGTATTTTAATATTTGTTGTGTATGGCGGATTTCTAAGTTCCTTTTAAAAGGCCTCCTAAGGGCTGATTGATAACGACACTGACTGAATGTACGATAAGACTGTTTTGCAGCCGCCAAAAGCCACTTTGGTTTTTAACTCTTTCTACAGAATTAGACACACACTTCCGAAGAGAACAATGGTCGCCATATTATTGTAAAAATGTCCTTTGTTGCACCAATCTGAGTAAGGAATGTGTTATCAATATTTCAAACTTGTTATTTCAAACTATGTTGCAAATAAAGGGTGAAAACCTGTTTGATGCATTTTGGTCAGTTTTTGCAAGCTTAAAATAAGAGCTATTTTTGTACCAGTGTGATTTTGGATAAGCGATTATTAGATAAATATGTTTACCAACCATTTTTTGAAGTAAAATATAAATTAAGTTTAAATTCAGTAAATGCAACTAGAAATATACACAAAGTTTAAACCACGATTAAGAGATATTGTCAGTAAATAAAAAAAATATTGAAATTGTTGTTGACTTGTATCTCACACATAGCCTATCCATTAATCTGACTGAAACATAACCCTATATAGAACATTCATCAGAATTCATCAAAAGAGATAATTTACCATGAATGTGTTTTCATGATGTATCGCAATATTCAAAGAAAGAAAATATTGCTCGAGTCTGATTGTGTCGGTTCGTGAAAAACAAAAAAAAATACATTAGTTTTCTTGAACTGCATTTTTCCGTAAGAGAGATTTATCTTTTTTATCGATTACGAAAGGAGCAATACCTTAAGATGAAACAAAAATTTGTAACTTACATGTACCATTGACGATGAATCCGCTACACAAATGGCAAATGTTCCAGAGGGTTTTCCTTTTAACACCCTGAAATTGCATTTTCTTATAAAACGTGATCCCCAAACCGACAAAATGTGAGTGCTTCGGGTTTTGTTTTCGGCGTTTAATAGATCTTATGAATAGGCTGAGAGTTTGCTTTATAAGATAATTTTATATACAGAAAAGTAATTATATTGTTTAAGAAAGTAATTATTGATATAACAGGTTTCCTAGTAATGAAACGAAACAACCATTTGTTAAAATAATATGTAATATGGTACCTTTTTGCTTCTTCTTTGTTTTGACAAATATAATCCTCTGGTTTTAAGGACTGCAAAAAAAATCAGGGACAATTTTAGACCGTGTGATTTGTTATCCTTTATTAGTCGCAATTGACAGGAAGAATAATTGAAGATTTAGATTTAAGCTAATATACTGCGTTTGATATCGTCCCGTAAAAGTTCGTTGAAGTCGAAGTCTATTTAACACTACAAAGAAAAATATAATAAAAGCAAATAACCATCACCTTCTCTGGTTCCTCATCGGAACTTTCGAGTGGAACTCCGGTGATAATTTCATCACTTTTCGCGCTATCTGTGGTGAGTGTTGACGTCCTGTTGCCACTAATTGTTGACGTTCTGCTACCGCTCTCATTAACTTGTTCAGTGCTGCGTTTCCTCATTATTAAATTGGTGTTTTCATTCACTTTTGCAGACCCCGCATTTCCTACACATGCCTCATCAACATGAGATGCTGGGAAATTTTCGTATATAACCTCTCCATCTTCATCATCTCCAGGCCTAACGTTTTCGGAATTCGGTATCGAAAAGTCCTCTCCAGACTCAACCGATAAATATCCCATCGAACCACAGCTATTGTGCTCTCGAACAGATACAAACGTGTCATCGTAATCATTCGCACAGAACGAAGGCGTTTCCAGCACATGTGTTGCTGGCAAAGGTTTCTTTGGAAATGTTAAAACTGAGTTGTTACCGCTCGTATTATTTTGCCTGTCAGCAGATGGATAAACATCCTGTTTCTTTTGTGCGCGTGGCTTACGTTCCTTGAATTCTTGAGCTAACAGATTCGCCTGTTCTGAAAACGTAAGTTTTAATAAGCTTGATTATAAAAATTAAATTAATTAAACAGGCTATACATGTTTACTGATTAACATAACAAAATATTCTATATATAAAAAGTGAAATATATTTTTCCAAATTAATTTATTACCTTTTGCACGGATGTTCGAAGGTTTAAACGAATATTGTGCCGCAACTTGAGTTCCTGTTTCGGGAACACCCGGTTAAAAAGGATGGTTAAACATTAAGATACAGTGGCACAAAGAAATTGTTTGTGTTTCGTCAAGAAAGTCAACCTTAAATCAATCCAGTCATTCGGATTGCATGATTATAAAAACATGATGTGTTATATGTCAATTAATGTTACCACAGAAACTTTGAGATGTCGGCAAATTAATAAGTTTTTGTAGAACATATTATGCAAACAACTAAATTTACAACAAATGAAGTACTGAAAAAATATTCCGAAATTAGTTTCATGACCATTTACGAGTTATGAAGTTATTATGATAATTGTACGTCGAAGTAGACGACTGCAGATGGAATCGGAAACTTTAAACACCTGCACCGGGACCGAATTATTATAATAAAAATGATACCCACTTTCAGGGCATTATACTTACCGCTCTGTTGCTTTCCAAAACAAGCGTTTAAATATCTCTGTTCTTCGGAATATTCCTCTAGTGACCTGTTCTCGTGCGTTACCAGTTCTCGATAATCATTTAAATTCGTGTGAAATATTGTATATTGTGCTTTCAAACCTTCTAAAATTTCACTTCCGGTTCGGTTGCAGACGCTCACATCAATTTCTATCAAAATTGCAAAACAATGCTTCGTATAAAGGTAAAATGACAAGCAAAATGCTTACACATGCATAATTTTGTCTCTTTTCACTAATTCCAGTTTTAGTAAACATTTAACTTGCCATATTTTACAGAAAATCGATCTTTCCTAATCAAATTTGTTTACTGTAATGTTCTACATATTGACCCGGTTTCTGACCTCTAAAACCTTTACCATACCATTAACTACTGAATGTGATAAAAGCCGTTTACTGAGGTACACAACCTTAATTAGACAGGTGCTCTTTTTATATTTTGATGGTTTTCAGCTGGTAAAGACAGATCAGTACTAGGGTTCTATTCCCCAACTCCCATGACGAATGCATACAAAATGGTTAAGGAGAGAGGTGTTTCTGTACATATGGCTGCAAAGATGCATGGGGTACCTACATCAACATTAAGAGACAGGATTGACAATAGGATATCAATTGACAAGACCAAGAAAATAACTGCAGTAGACTTTTTATTGCTTTAATGATGTGCAATGTGAAAATTTAGAAAACATTGTTAAATAATAAAAAATAAAAATTGCTAAGACAACCTTTGTTGACCCTTGTCTGTGTTGCAGTCATGATACACTCATTCAGTAAACAGTATGGTAGAGCATTTTGCATAACTAAAACTAGCGCGAGAACAGGTGACGTCACTTTTGACACAATTTACATCACTGAGTGTAAACAGATCGTCCATGCTGTTGTTTTAAAAAGAATCAAAAGGAGATTTTCAGTTGAAGTTGAAAAGCAATGAACAATAGAAGATTTCTTTTAAAAAGGTAAGTGATTGTGTCATCATTTTTTTTATCCGACGCTGTTGAATGACTAGGTTAATGAGAACTGGTGACGCCAGGATACTAATTTCTCTTTTCCTGTTTCCGCTAATTTTGTTTGATTTAGATCACTGGAACCGATTTCGTCTGCGATAAGTTCTTTGCGATACGTTAATTCTTCATCAAACAAAAAGATGGTCATTAAGTTAAAATTAAATTACCGTATAAACGTTATTTAATTAATACAGTAGCATTAAGTTATTAATTGCTTCAAACTTTATGCTAAAATTATCTGTTGCTGTCAAGGTGGACATCCAAAAAATTGTGCAATCCATGCAAAGATAATGTAAGCTCAATATAATTCTCTCCGGAAATCACAAAAAAAGCCATGGAAGCTAAATTATTAATATATGTGATCTCTTTTAAACATGCAAGTTTGTAAGGCTAACATGTAAGTTGTAACTGCAGAAATATTAACTGTAAATAAATACAATATGCATATACGCAATGTATCTTAACACAATACTTGTTTTAGGCAATATTGGTGTAATTTATGAATGTTAATTCGTATGCATCAGAAACACTTTAAATCACGGGGCATCAGATGGCCGAGTTTACACCCTTAAACTTAGGAACACTTTTGCAATACCTATTTTAGGATTTGTCGAATCCACGTCTTTGTCGTCAATAACATCATACAGTCCCCCTTGCTGTTGGGATGTGTCCATTTCGAAGGTTGGAATCTTTCTTATTTGCTCTGTAAAACAATTGTTGTGAGATAAAAAAATACTAACGTATTCGTATTTTGTACGAATCAGTTGTATAAATAGTGTTTTTTTTATTTTTTGAAATTCAAAAAAGTCTTGCCCTATGTAACTATTTATGTTTCTCTTCATGTGCAAAAATCCGGCCATGTATAGTTAAACACAATAAAACTCTTAAACTCACCCGGTCCGTAGAAAAACAAATTGAATTAAAAAGTTGTACGTTTTAAAATTATTTAAGAAGTTGAATGCTCGCAATATATAAATTAGTCAATGTCCCTGTTAAACATTATGACGTCATTTCAATCTGACGCCCACTTTTCGATCAATGCACATATTTATTTAACAACTCAATATACAGTAAAGCTTTATGCATAAAGTATACCATTAGTGATTGATCCACCGCTCGCATATCCACTGTCCCTGTAACGAGAACACAGATGAATATAAAATGATCAATGAAATGGGCATAAAGAAGACATACGAACTTTAACTACGTTAGAAACATAAAACAGAACAAGAAAAAATCGTCGCCACGCGCCGAAAACCAGGTTTTCATTTAATACTAAAAGTCTTATACTTTTGTAAAGAAAATATCTGATATGAAGAAACTGAACTTCTATTTTAAGCAACAGTGACCTTGATCTTGATCGCAGACTTCTGAGTAGAAATCCCGAGCTGCGTCTTGGTATCAGCTACCCAAAGAAAGTTTGGTGTCAATAGATCACAGCTCACCCAAGTAATAAGGAGAAACCTTAATTTCTATTTTTAGCAAAAATGACATAGACCTTTATCACAGACACCTGGGTATCAATCCTAAGTAGTGTCTTGATATAAGCTACCCACAAACCAAGTTTGGTGTCAATAGGCCAAAGAAAACTCAAGCTATTGAGCAGAAATTGAATTTCTATTTTTAGCTACAGTGACCTTGAGCTTTATCACAGGCGCCTGGGTAGCAATCAGTCAAGCTGCATCTTGATATTAGATACCAACACTAAGTTCGGCGTAAATATACCAAAGCAAACTCAAGTTATTGAGGGAAAACTGAATTTCTATTTTTAGCAACAGTGACCATGACCTTGATCACAGATACCTGTGGCAATCCCAAGCTGTCTTTTGATATCAGCTACTCATATACTAAGTTTGGCATCCAGAGGTAAAAGCAAACTCAAGTTATTGAGGGTAAGCTGAATTTCTATATTTAGCAAGTGACCTTGACCTTTATCACAGACACCTGGGTAGCAATCTCAAGCTGCCTGTTGATATAAGCTACCCACAAACCAAGCTAAGCGTCAACAGGCAATTTGGCATCAACAGATAACATTCGCAAAATACTTAACAAAAAATCTAAGTCAAAAAGGGGCATAACTTTTGCAAAACACAGTCAGGGATTATGAAACTTGACCTGATATTTTGTACTGTGATGTCAAACAATTATGTAAAGTTTCAAAGCTATACCTTGAATGGTAACTGAGAAAAACACAACTTTCACAAAAAACTTAACAAAATTTCTAAGTGAAAAAGGGGCATAACTTTGTCAAAATACAGTCAGGGATTTTGAAACTTGACCTGATAATTGGTATTGATATGTCAGACAACTATGTTAAGTTTCAAAGTTGTACCTTGAACTGTTACTGAGAAAAACACAACTTTCACAAAAAACTTCACAAAATTTCTAAGTGAAAAAGGGGCATAACTTTGTCAAAATACAGTCAGGGATTATGAAACTTGTCCTGATAATTGGTATTGATATGTCAGACAACTATGTTAAGTTTCAAAGTTTCTGAGAAAAACACAACTTTCACAAAAAACTTCACAAAATGTTGACGCCCGCAACGTTTTGAAAATATCTTTACTTTTTGCAAGAGTTCTCCATTAATAAAACCTATTTTTATTAGAAAAAAATCAGTGTACCAGAATTTCATTACATGTTCATCTTCATGTTTTATGTATGTTTTATACAACTACAGCACAATTATGATCAGAATAAAATATGAAAGTATGCAGTTGTTATAAATCAGAAATAATCTAGGAGGGAAAAAAACATAATAGCCTTGTGCAGGGTGAAAAAATAGTCTCTTCTTACAGTAAATTCTATTAGTCCTGTTTTCAGTTTCATCCTTTGAAGGTCGTTGAGCACGATTCTTATGTCTCCTAAAAGTACTTCTTAAATGCTTTTGTTTTCAATATTTCGGTTTGTTTTTAAGGCATCGCCACACTCCTCCCAATTCTATTCATCGATAAAATAAAAATCATCAAATCTCAGTAATGACAAAATGCCATTCAATGAAACTTTGCACAAATGAAGGTTACTAATGTATCTTTATTTTGCATACAGAAAGACAACTTAGAAAAGTAAAGAAACAAAGCTAGACCTAAAAATTCCTTGAATTCTATTTACATAAATTCACAAAAACTAGGCGATGCAGAACATAACTTTAAATTTCCTGGTGAGCGCAATGATACTGACAAGAAAATGTTGTGTACTTTGTAAAAAACGTTCAACTATTAAAAGAGAAATCAGTGATTGTCATCCGTTTACGCGACCAGGAAATTGAAGGTCAAACACACTTTTACTAATATCTCGTAAAGTTTACATAAGTAAATCATGAGGACACAATAAATTGTTGTCAGTATCATATTACTCATGTGGGCATTTAAAATGATGTTTTGTGTTCTTTAGTTTTTATGAATTTATGTAAATAGAAGTTGAGGGAATTTTTAGATCCTGCTATTTTTCTTTTCTTTTCTAATATGCCTTGCCATCTGTAAAATAAAGATACATTAATAACATACACTTGTGCAAAGTTTCATTTAACAGCATTTTGCCGTTATTGAGATTTTGATAATTTTCCTTTTATCGATGAATAGAATTGGGAGGAGTGTGGAAGGCCTATGAGTGAGTTCAATATTTCAATCCCCTGTCGGAAAGTAATTCTGCTCAGATCCGACCATTGTTTCCTCGTTTACGGCCATTCATTCTTTTTTTTTTTGGGTGTGGGGGGGGGGGGGGGGTGGGAATCATACATCATGGAATGGTTTTAATGTGAAAATACCTCATTAAAGGTTTCAACTGCATATGCACACCGTCGTAAAAATAGATCAAAATTGATAATATTGACATGTGTAAATACTGAGTTGTGCTCATTCCAGGAAAGCCGGCGTGATCAGTAATATGCATTTTCATGAATGCCAATGGACATGCTCAATCAAACCGAGTCTGCCATATATTTTCCTATTTTTCGTGATCGCTGGCTTTTCCCTTCCATTTAGCTTTCTTATGGCATGTTGCACAATCTTACATCGTACTTACGCAGAAAAATGTTTGTCACTGCTTATAGCTTCATTAATCTTCTCTACCCACACCTGAAGAAATATATATAACTAGAGAGTTTTAGTAACAATTATAAGCGCCAATAACTTAAAATGAATTTTAATTCAATTTGAAATACTGAATAAGCGCCTTATCCTGTCGCCAGATTACATAACAAAATGATATATGCATACCAGGAATCGCTACACTAAACCAAAACGTAGAGAGTAGAAGAGAGTATGGGTTTATGAGAATATCAATTTCAAATAGGACACCACAAACAATTAACGAAAGAGAACCCTTGGGGTTAACGCCTTGGAAAGGTCAGTGGCAAAATAATATTATAATAATAATACAATAATTTGCCACTGAGGGTTTAGAACACGTTCTAACGTGCAACAACCTCACACATTTTCCAACAGGTTCCCATTTGAACAAACAAGTCCTCTTAGTGCAGTAATTCCGACCCACCCAGCAACTCGACAATGTTGCATGCACAAGCAAACAAGCATATAAAACATAAGAAGCTAATAGCATTCCAATGTAAAAGGGCTAGAAATCAATAACCTTAGAGAGACCAGTTCCCCTGGAGTCTGAAAAAGCTAAATAAACAATTGCTGCAATCCAATCTGTACACTCAAATAAAAAGCTCAGACAAGTGAAACATGGGACTTGCTGAAAATTGGTTGAAAATTGGTCGCGTTCTTTTTATTTTCGGAGTATGTATGGAATTTGTACTGAAAACATGTATATTTTAGTGTCTTACCTCACTTCTTTTTTTCCAGCACAAATAAACTTTAAAGGAAGTTTGTTGACATCTTCAAAGTTGATAACGAAACCTCTTCTCTCAGCAGTTTCGAAGGTTTTGGAACTAAAAATAGAGAACAAAGAAAATATTTCTCGCCATTAACAGTGATATTTCAGCGTTTATTTAAATAATGCATACCAATAAGCATTAAGAGGTAAGAGGATTTTGCTACTTCCAATGTTGTCAATATCATGGAATGTGGGGCTTTGCTTCGGTTTTAAGGCAAGCTGTTTTAATTAGAAAAGAGGTAAAGAGGTATCAAGGACAGAAATCCGTTGGGATGGGAGGATTCAAGTTTTATTTCATGTCTATGAGGAGCATTATAGGAACATCGTTTTTGAAAACTTTTACAATACCGATACCATGGAAACCAATATTAGCACAAATTTTTAAAGAATTAGGACGGCGGCTGGAATATGTTTGCTCCCCTTTAAAAATTTTGCAAACAAGTTATTTCTTAACGTTTATTATTATCTCCCTGACTATTTGCAGTTGCTTGTACTCTGGCGAGTTGAACGTAAAGGAGTTAATGTGTTTTTATATTACCCCTTAATTATGAAAAAGGGGATTTTTTAACCTTGAATTTTTTATTAGTCCAGGTATGGTTAAACAAAGCCTACAGGTTATTGTTTTCTCTGTTGATTAGTTTTAATTACAAACTTTTCTATCTAACATACCGAATATCATGTTCAACATACATAACCTGTAGCAAAGCTAGTGACAAAGTTATGGATTTTTGTGTCAATTGTCACCGATCTCAAACTGCAGGTCAGAAGAGTTCTGTGCAACATCATTTCCGCCAATATATATCACCACTTTGGATATATCTACAGTTTCCTCTGCTCGCAGATACGCGCATACGTATTGATTCTTTTACCTCGTAGAGTTTTGACTGCAGATAGATCGCTGAGACCGCGGGTGTGTATTCCTCGTAGAATAGAATCCCCTATTATCAAAGTATTTGTCCGTCTTATTCTGGATGTTGATTGTCTATTTTGATCACTTATAACTTGGGGTGGTTGTTTGTTACAGGTTTTCTGTTCAGAGACTGTAGACGGACTAGGCTGTTGTGACTTACCGAAGACTGCAGAGGGACTTAATTGTTTTGGTGTTGATGCCTTCAGCAAATATTGATTGAAATTTCTTCTGTGTGTTATGTATGCTTAGCTGTATAGCATTTTCTATTTTCTCAGCTGAGTTTTCAAGATTACTAACATTTTCCTCAGCATTTCTACTTTCAAACTTAACCTTATTCTTTATGCACTGTAGTTCATCACGCAAGCTAGTGAATTCAGACCTGGATTCCTGAATGAAGCTGTGAAGCGCCTGATTTAGGTTTTCCGTCATGTTGAAGAGTTTTCTCATTAATATTAGTTCAGGGGATTCTGTTGAAAATGTTTGACACTGAGCATCTACCGTTTCAACAAATCTTTCGTTATCGGTCTGGGTATCTATGCTTTTCAATTCCGAGTGGGTGTTGCAATCAATTTGTTCACCGGTGATAGCTGATTCATCATCTTTTTTGTTACTGTCAGTACGGCGTATAGCACGTACACTCTCCACCTGGTCACGGAGCATTCGGACAGATTTATTTTCTACTGATGCTTCGGTATGATCAGTTTCTGGCCGTTTAGTTGCATCAATAGCTGTGTTAGCTCATTATTTAATTCATCCAGACTCAGCCCACGACTTCTTAGAACGTTTTCCATTTTATTAAATATTTCATGTAGGTTTTTTTCGAGAAAGGTGCCTACTTGTTTTCCGTTTATCAAACAGGATGACGTGGTGTGATACATATTTAATGTGTATTGATGCCACTTACTGGAGACTGCTCTGTATTTCTCTTCAACTACTCTGCCAAGCTGGTCCTGCACATGAGTCTTCTTACATTTTCTTTCATTCAAATCTGCGATAAAAAACTCTTTCATTGATGTTTTGAAGATCTCGTACACTGCCGTGCTGGGGTATATCCTGACACCACCGCCCGTCTCCACAATTTCGACTTCCTTCCGATCTAACGCCTGGCGCTTTTTCTCCAGCGATTTGTCCCGATTTAACACATAATTTCTTTTTTCTAACTCATATTGTCCATTTTCTGCATCGTTGAAATCGTTCTTGTGACTTAAACTGTAGTCGCTAAGATTCTTTGGTGTTGTTTTGTTTGAATTTTCTATCACAGAAAGTTGTTGAGATGCCGAATCATCCATATTTTCAAAACTCGTCGACCAAATTGATTAAAATTGGTATCAAAATACGCGCCGTCAAAAAAATCTATCAGATTATGCAGTAATTATGACTTAATACGTAGAAACTACTGAAATATTAATATTTTTTCATTTTTCGGCAACCTTTTCCCATTTCTCTTAATATTGCTGATTTAGACGTGTGAAGTTTAAAAGCTGATGTTTATTCAAAATCTGATATTACATTTATTCAGTATATTTCGAAGGATTGTTTTTTTATCTGCTATCCTCACAAAACATGAGTCGTCGGCAAAAACTGTTAAATTTCTTTGTTATTTGTTAGGTACAACTTTGATTAGTATATCTTCGTATCGTAATGTATGTAATAAAATCGATGGGTGTTATAAATATCGCGAGAACGACGAAAAACTCCTTTCTAATAAATAATATCTGATATACATCTATGTTTGATAACTGCACCTGGGGCACTTGTATAAATAGATGTGGTTTGGAGAGTACTGAAAGCTACAGATGAAAATAGTGCCGGCTTGGTTTGATCGACTCAGTTCATGGACAGTAATTGAAATAAATATTACAATAAAATTTGTTAGGGTTAAGATTATGGTAAAGTCTCTTTCATAGCAGTATAAACACGGATCAGCAACAAGAGGTGCACAATTAGTACCCAAAGGGATTCCTACAAAATCTAACATGAATGGTCCACTAAACTTGCATGTTCAATGAAACTTTGCACAAATGAACGTTATTAATGTATCTTTATTTTGCATATGGTAAGACATGAAACTTTTATTTGCATAAATTCACAATATCTAAACAACACAAAACACAAATTTCAATTCTCAAATGAGTAATATGATACTGACAACAATATTTTGTGTCCTTGTGACTTTACATATATAAACTATATGAGATATTAGTAAAACTGTGTTTAACTTTCAATTTTCTGGTCGCGTAAACGGGCGACAAATATTGATTTCTCTTAGAACTCGTAGTTGAAAGTTCTTTACAAAGTACCCAACATTTTCTTGTCAGTATCATGACGCTCATGTATGAATTAAAAAAAATAATGTTTTGTACTGTTTAGTTTTTTGTAATATTATGTAAATAGAATTTTAGGGAAGTTTGCTGTTTTTCTTTACCGTTCTTACTGTTCTTTATGTATTTTAAATGAAGATACACTTGTAACGATTATTTGGGCAAAGTTTCATTGAACGGCATTTTGCCTTTACTGAGATTTTGATAAGTTTCCTCTTTTTTTATCGATGAAGGTGCAAGATGTAGTGTACTGGACCCTTGATGTTTTCCAGGTAGAAAGAAAGATTAGTTATTGACAAGTCGATCAAGTATAATTATCATAAGAACAATCTGTATAAAACACTTTTTGATCATAAAAAACGAGCGATTCAAGTTTTCTCAGTGAGATTCGTGAGCTTCTCTCATATTTAATCGTGAGTAAGTTAAGTAAAAGGTGTAGAAATATTATACGCTGAAAAAGAGAACGCCTGGAAATAACTTTCTCTCCCAGGTAGAGGCAATATCATTCGTTTTTTAGACTGTTATTTTGCTTAATATCTAATTACATGTTCTTTTATGGCTGGAAGAATTATCGTAAGAGCACAAAAACAAGAAGTGCCGTTGGTTAATATTTATCTATATTAAAATATCTCTTTGAACCAATAGCCACTTCTTGATGAACAAAATGGTATACAACAGGTCAGAGATTTTTCTGTATGTCAAACTTAAAGTAAAATATGTTTTTATTTCTATATTACTGTCCGACAGATTTTAATTAAGACATCATAGGATGAAGTAAGAGAACTCGAGAAATTTAGGCTCAAATGGAATAGTGTTTTAAAATATGACTTGTAACTTTAAAGTTTTTTTGTTAATTAAACAATTTATGCTGAAAAAATCCAAACTATTTTCAGATTTTATAACTGTTATGCGCTGATAAATATTTTCAAAATAAGTTTATAAATTTAAAAAAATCGCAGTTTTGAATTGAAACGTTGAATTTATTAAAATACACAGCTGAAGATTTTAAGATTGTTTTTCTGTACATATATTATAACGGTCGTTGAAGGTTCAAGTTGTTGAAGGTGGTAAAAACAATGTCAAAGATGAATGAAGACAAAGGTTATGGTAGGCATATTGCTGTATTTGCTCGTGTTAGTTCCTGTAGCGACCATTATTCAGGAAAACAACTATCATAGTTATGCCTCATAATTGTATTATTGTTTTAATGTTCATAACCGAAGCTTACCGGAGATCGGCGAGTAGGTTCAAATTCAGGAAAACAACAATCATAGTTATGCCTCACACTTTTGTATTATTAAGAGTTTACGTAAATTTTAATAATTTAGAGCAACTTTTAAAACAGCATTGCTGGCTGTGATGATATCTGCGATTACCTGGCCTCTCACAGAAACGGTTGAAACATCAATGCCTGCAATATCCAAGTTGTTCAAATCCGGTATCCAACATCGTCTACACAGGAGATCGGCTGACGAACTTCTAATTGCATCGCTCATGGCTCCAGATTCTTGCCTCTCGAACCATCAGTTCAAGGTATGGACCCGTACTTCTATGTGCTCTGCTAAGCTTACTGTCCAGGAGCACTAACTGTATGTATAATATCCCATTGTTTTTACTTTTAAGACTTATTTTATTCACTAGATTTTTTAAGTATATCGTTTAGATATTATTTGGATAAGTGATTACATAAAGTATAGTTACGAAGCAAGAATAATATAGAACATTTGTACGATTGGCCACCTGTTGTTTGCGAAAAAGGGCTGTGTGGCCAACGTGCTGTTTTTGCACTTTTTCCAAACCGTAAATCTTCAAATATTTCCTAATATTTTGTGTAAAGAAATAAAAATATTTACGAGTGTAATACAAATATATCCACCATAAAAGTAAAAAAAATTCTCTGATGAAAATGACATGAACTTTGTATTACAGACAGAACTAACACGACTCCAAGAATGCTCAAATAATATCCCAGAAATCAAAAAAACATAACTGAGAAGGTAAGAACATTTTAGTAATTTTCAAAGGTGTTTTCGTTACATATAATTTATTTACATAATATTTTTGTAAGTGTGTACTTATAAATCAAGCATCCCCACGCAGCAAAGAAGTAAAGAGGAAAAAAGAGCACGGGACACAGTCCACAATTTCAGAAATATTATACAGTGAGTCAGCGTCAATGTCTTTGGTTCCGAAAATAACTGGCAATGACCACACAATAAGCTAATTAAGTCAAACAGACAAAAATTAGCTTTTTATTTCAAGTTTGAAGACCAACGGAAGTAGACACGATTTGAAAAAAATCACTGTCACAAACTATTCTCTTTACCTGCGGACGGAATTAGAGTAAAAATCAATAAATTTAGAACTTCACTGATAAATATATGTTATTTCCTTGATTAATAGCTGCTTAAAAAATAAAAATACCACACTTGAATTTTAACAACAATTAATCCTTTTACGGTAGTTAGCACATGCGCACTAAAACGGGCGAGCATCCTAAAGTGAAATTTTTGGAGTAGCTTTTAGATGCTGAACTCTCAGATGAGACATCAATTTTGAGAAATACTAAATTACTACAACATCATCTTAACTTGACAATTAATTTTGCATTATTTTGATATTTGGTTCGTCTACATCCAGTTTTTCAAAAAGCTAATATTTATAATTTATTTTTTTAGCAGGTCGCCGTATCAAGCTGGATCTAGTATAATAATGACGACATGAAACGACGATCGTCGTTGAAGAATGAAAAATCATGAAAACCCTAAGAACTACTCAATGGTTGTGCTATTTTCGCTTGAGCACTAAAAATATAAACATTTTTCCTGTTACCGTATTCTAAGAAGTTCTGTTAAGTAGTCTTCTGTTTTGTACCTATTCGTTATTAAAGTGTATGCTTTTGATGGTTGAGTTAGGAGGCTACTTTTTTCTGAACCAGCTTTCCATGATATGTTTCAAGATGTTATGCCAAATCACAAATAAAATTAAACCGTTTGCTCAGTAACCGGAAGTATTGAGTGTTTGACTTGTTGTTTTTCCATGATCCAATATTTAATGAACTAAATTGGGTATACAGTTATGTCATGTAATATGTAGCAAGAAATTGGCAAAATCATATATCACGGCAGGTATCCGGATAATGGAAATCACGGATAAGGAAACGTTACGAGTATAATGAAATATTGGCAGGGGAGAGCAAAGTGCATGGCGACGTTAGTATTTGCGTGAATTTCGTATTGTACCAATCAAATACATCATAATCTTTTGCAACAGTAGACACACGTAATAATTATTGTTATTAATTTTGACAGGCGTATAATCTGTAATTGTATAATATGTTTAGTTATGTAATCATCATCATGTCTTGTTCCCAACAAAACAAAAGACTAGTTTTTCAAGAATAACTAAATGTCATCGAACTCAAAATTACCGTTTTCTTAATCACATTATTATTTTTCGATGAAAAACTTAACTCTTTTGTTCACATTTTCGGACACATGTTCTTTTTCAAAAATAAAAACCAAATTATATACAAAACATCATTGTATATATTATGCTGGGAACATAAACATAAAAAGCTTGTCACGACGCTAATTTAATTTCTTGCTAGCCAATACAATTATCTTAAGTTTTAACATCTTGTCTGACCAGCGTGAAGAGACATGCATTTTGTGATACATGTAAGTTACTAAAATACAAAAACAACAGAAACTTGAAAATATGCACTTTACTGCAATGACTGTTTCTAGCTATGTTCCTATACACTCTATATAACCCTACTGTACTCTAATTAAAAATAATTACTTATTCAATGGAAAAAAAACCTTTGAAACACCTATCATAAAGTCTACAATGACAAAGCATCGTTCACATCGAAATTGATTGACAATTACACTATTTGCATGTCAAAAATACTGTGATACTATCCTGTTTTTTTTTCAGGTAACGTATCAGATTTACACTCGTTATTTGTTGACAAGTAAATTATTAGACATTTGGGCACTTACTGTTCTAATTTAGTGACAGATCTTTTGTAATTATTATTAGTTCTTCAACCAATATACTGCAAGTTACATTATCAACAGTCAATAAAATAAAATGACACCATTCGATACACAGTCTGTTGGCCATTTAAGGTTCAATAGTTATTGTGTATTATTTCTGACAAAATGGCCATTCTAATTTTTTTTATCAACATACACAGTGACTTGGAAAGCCAATCAAATCAACAAGTAAAAAGTCATTCAGCCTTGAAAACACTGGTAAAACATCCTTATCCTAAACAATAACAACAACAGTGCCCAAGGTTATAAAACTGAGCATGGAAACCAGTCTCAAATCTCAAGCATCTGATTGGCTGAAATGGCGACCAGTCGCCATTTCAGCCAATCAGATGTTGAGATTTGAGACTGGTTTCCAAACTCAGTTTTATAACCTCCAACCCAGAATGTAAACCTAAACTCATTAGTTTAAAATACCCCTGCTAAATGTTAACATGACTAGAGACATGTTGCAGATGTCAAGCTTCTAACTCGCAGACGTCTGAGATCTAATAACTTTATTTAATAAACATAATTCACTTCTTTTGATGTTTGTTTATTTTTTCTGCCACATGTATAATCACAACACTGTCCAAATATACGTATTCACAAAATGTCTTCAATATTCTAATCTTAACACCATTTCCTGGTCAAACTTGTGTAGAACTCAACTTTAGTCTGTACAATTGTAGCTCGGGGCCCCAAGATTATAAAACTAAAATTGGTAGACAAGACTCAAATCTCCACACGCATATGACTTGCTGAAATAAAGACAAACCTCCATATCAGCCAATCAAATGCTTGAGATTTGAGACTGGTCTCCAATCTCAAGGTTTATAATCTTTGGCTCGGGTATTAAAACTGTTTTTACTAGGATAGTGATGTCATGCTCGGCCTAAGATCATAAAACTAAGTTTTGAGATCAGTCTCAAATCTCAAGGATCTGATTGGCTGAAATGGCGACTGGTCGCCATTTCAGCCAATTAGATGCTTGAGATTTGAGACTGATCTCTAGTTTTAGTTTTATGATCTTGGGCACTCAACTCTGATAAGAACTTGACTTCTATCAACAACGCCGAGGCAATCTTTTGTCGTTCTCCAACACAAGTTACAATACTGTTCATATTGCTCAGCCTCATCTCAGCCATATTTAAATTATTGACTCAATTTTGAAAAAAAAACATGTCGCCTGCCTTTTGAAGAGCAAATCTTCAAGGTTTAAACTCTAAAGCTAATGCTTGCTATTCTGGGGGGAGATCTAATGTTTACGTAGAACAATCATCACTGAGATAGCCATATATGCTAATGCCTTTAAGTTTTATAGCATGCAAAATGGCTAGTGATATCGCTTTTAAGCATGTCGCCAGGCAAAACCTCAAATTTTACAGTAAAATTGTTGAAATATGACGATTGGCAAGCAATTAAGAAGTTTGCTGTGTTTTTACGTTGAAGGCTCTTGTAAATATGATATTGGATAGTTCTGTTGTAATGGGATGCTATTTCAAACAATGACACTGGTTTTAAGTGATTTCGCCTTAGAATGACTTTTCTACCGTAACCATTATTAAACCTCACTGCTGGTGGTACTAAACAAGATAAAACAGTTATAAAAGCATTGATATTTTATAGAATTATATAATATTATGTATTTAAAAGTAATAACACCTGCGGTTGTTTTTATATTTTTGCTGGTCATAGCCTTAACACGAAAATCTTAATGTCCGATAATAAAATTTTTCTCCGTAACTGTGTATTTCACTTCTACTTATCTATGCTAATTCATTGGATCAAACAGTTTACGTCAAGTACTTGAATATGAATTGATTAATACATACAATCACTAAAAAGTATTATTTATTGCAAATATCAGTCACAAAACGTTAACCGTAACCAAATGTATCATTATTGCTTCTAGTGCTAATTAAATTGTTGTTATCAATTGGTTTCCTCGCTATTATCACAGAAGATGTCAAGTAATATGGAAGTGGCTAGATGATAACAATTTACCTTTGTAAAGTTTGGTTATGGAGGAAAGTTACGGAGGAATCTAGAAAAGTTACGAAGGAAAAAATGCACGATTATCAATTTATCCTCGACTAACTCGTGTCAAAATGCAAGCTGCACACATGAATGACATTAGATTTAATAAAAAAAAAAGTTGTTCCTTCATTGCAACTGATTGTAATTACTACAAACTGTTTGTCAGAATACAAACATATAATACTATTTATATGCAGGTTACTGTTTAGTTTGACTGGCGCATGATTTTGCTTGAGATTGGTCTCTATTGCTTAAACATCTAGATTACATTTTAAAATGAAAGTTATACAAACATAAGTGAAAATATTTAGCTCACGACATTTAATAAACCTTGAAGTCAGTTGAATTACAATGCAGTGCCAGGCACGATGAAAGTTTTTTATGGAGATTTAATTTATAAACTTAAGAAGATAAAAGGCAATGTTAATTTCTCCCGGTTATTCGTAAAAACCATCCTTAAATTTAACAAGAAAGGTTACCAACATGATATTTTACAACGCTCTGCAGGCCTGGTGATTAACCGTTCTACAGTTGATCATTATGCTTACCTCTTTGGTTGCACGACGATGACAGGGGTTTAAGAGTTTATGAAGGTTTATGGGGAAATCTTTTCTTAAAAGTACATAGAACCTTGTTTCTTTTATCCCTGCCATCATGTTCTTGCTGATTTAACTCCAGGAGCTCTGGTCTCGTTAAGTTCATTGAGTTCCCGCCCGTTGGCTTTGCAATGCTATTTAATTAGCTTCTTATGTTTTATATGTTTGTGTGCTTTTGCATGTAACATTGTTGAGCCGATAGGTGGGTTGGAGTTGTTTCACCAAGACAACTTGTACTTCTTTTGTGATACGAGAACCTGTTGGGGCAAGTGTGAGGTTGGTGCACCCTAGAACCTGGTTTAAACCCCCCAGTGGCACTGTGTGGGGAGGCTGTTTTTTCTGAATGTGGCGCTTCCTGATATGCAAATTTCACCTTTTTATGAACATGGTTCACTTGAAATGCTTGATTTGGCGTTTGTTTGATTGAAGACAGATTGCAAACATTCTGTTTCATATGACCTGATGCTATTTACATTTTAACATCTAGAAAAAGATTAATTACATACACCTACTTAATACATTTTCCTTCATAACTTTTCCTCCGTAACTGTTGGATGATTTTTATTGTTTGTTTTACATTGCAAATTCAGAAAAGTTTTATTGAATTTAAAGTTTTAGTTTGTTTGTTAATACATATACGTACATTAACAACTATGTTAGTACGTTACTGCTCTTTGTTTAATTGGTAATGCATCTCTATATTTGTTATAAAGTTATTTTCTGTAAAACCTAACATACATTATACGCATGATAGTTGGTAAAATAACAGTCGTCTTTGTTTATATTCCATAAACATTGTGTGTTTAATCCATTAACCTATGTTTCCAGTCAACAATAACATGTTTAGAAGGTGTATATTGTAATTAGTACAGTATTTATTATAAAACATGTATTATAGGCACCTGCAGTTTTCCTCCGTAACTAAACGTTTGACACAAAGAAGCAACTGTTATGCTTTGAGCTTATTTTTTTAAATGGTGTGTTTCTCACGTTTATTCTGAAGTCTATACATTATTTCCTAAATAAAAACGTACTTCCTTTTCACAAATGCAGATGTCAATTTTTTTTTGGTTTGCACTTGATCAAAATTGAGTCAATTATTTGAATCTGGCTGATCTACCAATATGTCCAATGTGACCCTGAAAATAGAGTACATACCCAAATTAATTTTATGTCACAGTTAAAAAAAACAGAACCTTCCCTAAAAGCTAGTGTAAGACCTTAAAGTTGGAGTTTATGGTTAAGTTGAATGCTTGCTTGTCAATAAAACATTAGGCTGACTTTTCAGTGTTCTATTATTACCATGATTTCTGCCCCGTGACTTATACATGTTGTACAGCTCAACAAATGATTTTATAACCAAAATGTTAAACCCTTTCCTCCATTGATACACCTTTATTGCGTGGGCGAACATTGTAGATCCAGATCAGCTGGCACATCTGTGCCGTCTGATCAGGATCAGCACTGTTCGCTTTTTGATTCGTTCGGTTATTTCTGACCAAAATGACACCAGTGCAGATTCTGATCAGATGGCATGGATGTGCCGGCTGATCTGGATTTACACTGGTCGCACATGAGTAAAATTCTTTTATATGGTGAAAAAGGTTAAAATATTATGTGGTATAACAAAAATATTACTATCGACAGTTGTCTCTAATTGTTGGTCACAGGTGTGATATCGCTCGGCTTTTTTCTATTAATACATGTTCAACAGGCGATTCTCGTAGCACTTGTTTTAAAAGACGTTATTACCTTGTTTATGCAATATACTTAAACAAGAAATATCTTTAAAAAAAGATAAACGGCGTTGATGGAAAAGATTTTTATATATAAGAAAGAAAGAAATAAAGAGCGTGCAAAAATTTCGTCTGATGATAATACGTCGATTAAAGAAGAATGTCTAATGTTAACTGTACATTTATTCAGTTTCAATAAAATACCTCTTGTAGAGTTAGTACTAATGACAAATAACTGTTATTAAAATACAATAAATGAAAATAATAACTTGTTACAAGAGCGAAATCTACCAACTTTTACGTAAATTAACTTAAGAAAAAGTGTCCCTCCCGAGTATTGAACCCGGGGCATCCGTTTGAGAGGCGAGTGTGATAACCACTACACCAAGGCGATTTGAATGTCAGGACTCGAAATTAACAATCAGTATCAAAGGAACTAGAAAAGAACCAGTAAGAACCAGAAATATCTGCACTTCTCTGTCGTTTTACACTGTGTATTGTACTCGAGTGTTTACCTGACACCCATGAATATTCCATACAAAATCGTATTTAAGCCATCAATTGACTTAATTGGTTATTTATACCGTAAATATCTTTTTCTCCAATACAATTATCGCTTTTAAAAACGAAAATGCCCGAACATGTAAGTGCCATGTAAATACTAACACACAATATAAAAATCGTTACGGTAATCATTAACGAGACCCACTAATAACCAATCAAAATAATCTATTTGATTTTCCCGCTGCATAATAAGTTTTATTTACAATATTTCATTGGTCGAAAAACTAGGTCAAAAGTGAGCTTAGACAGCTAACGCCGAAAAAATCGCCTAAATCACTCACACAAAGTACCGTTTGCACTGTGTACTGTTATAAAATCAGCGTAAATGTTTATGTTTAAACAGGTTTTGAGAGGTATTCTCATTCTAGCGATGATAAAACATATCATTTTTATGCTTACAATAATAATAGTACCATAGCTGATCAATTAAACATCAAAATATTAGACCAAACATCCATGTAGCTTCGACCCAGACTGTATCATTTATTGAACATGAAAACTCAATCATTTGTATGTTTCTAGTAATCTATGTGTATCAGTTATGGCGATTTTTTAAAGATGATTTTAGTATATTTTTCGGATTTAAGACCAACGGCTTGATGTAAAAACATGTATTAAAAGTTCTTCGTACAGATATATGTAATACGTTATGAAATATAAGGGCCTCGGTGCCTTTATATACTGCGGCGACACGAAACAATAGGATCTACCTGACTTCATTAGTTAACACCCAGGTCACTCTGAGAACTACAATTTACAACAAGCGATAATTAATGTCGTCCCAAAATGTTTTGGATTTGATAAACATAGTCTGAGGTTTTTTAAAAGTAATAATTTCGAAACTAAAGGTTCACGATTATAAATACATACGCAGGTAGGCGGGACATACAAATTCTGAGGCAAAACAAGTTATTTAAATACTGAAATTTTAAGCTGATGATAAACCCTTTACTCAATGTACGACCAATGTAGATCATCGTCAGCTGGAACATCCATGTCATTTGATCGGAATATACAATGGTCACTTGTTTTCAGAAATATTCTAATAAATGTAGTAGCAAACAGTGTACAGCAAAAACAACGTACTACATATCCCATGGGGTAAAGGGTCAAATGGAACTTTAGCAAAGGAATCAATGTCTTGATTTCCTCCCAAGGCTTGACTATCACAAAGGTCTTCCCTTGAGAGTCAGGTATGTTCCCATGCTGATTTCAGTTAAAGAAATTAACGAATTCGCTTTCTAACATATTCTCATAATACATTTATCCTAGCCATTAAAACACTGTTTTGTCAACTGGTTTGTGTAAATTATGTTTATGCCAATTGATCAGTTACAGCTATTGTAAGAATAAAAATGATATGTTTTATCATCGCTAGAATGAGAATACCTCTCAAAACCTGTTTAAAAATAAACATTTACGCTGATTTTATAACAGTACACAGTGCAAACGGTACTTGGAGTGAGTGATTTAAGCGATTTTTTTAAAGTATATTGCATAAAAAAGGTAATTCAAGGTCTTTCAAAACAAGTGCTAAGAGAATCGCCTGTTGAACATGTATTTGTCGATTGGATTTCTCATTACAATACATACAAAATCTCCTCATTTTTTAACTGTTTACTATGTTTTTGTGACAATCAGTGAGCTATATCCGGTAGATGATACAATCGGTTTATATACAGTGAAACAGTTGTATTGTTAAAAGTATGAGTCACACACTTTAAACAATCCAACTGTGTTCACACCCAAATGAAAACCATCAAAAACTTATTCAATCCTTAAAAGTTTTTTTCTGACCTCTCTAAACATGTGAAAATCTAAAAATATCAAACCTTAGAACAAGGAATTTCACAAATACTCTAACAAAGTAAAAAAATAACTCTTTTTTGCATTTAACTATGACGATTATTTGGGCAAATTGTCATTTAAGGTATCGCAAACATTGCAAATGGCGAAAACAGGCTAAAATTTCAAAAAATGAATTTTGGGTGAAATACTTATTGCCACCTAGATTTTAGTAAATAAATGTATTTAGCTATGGATGTAGTAAATATTTGCAAGCTCAATTTAGTCTAATTCATGTTCTAATTACCAAGCACATACTAAAACAAAAGAAAAACGATTTGCATGAGAACTCTGAAATTCATGAACAATATACCAAAGCAACTCATACCTGAAATAAGTATATGCTGGTCTACAATGTTTAGTGCCAATTCGTCAAAATAATGTTAGGGGTTTCAAGAAATTCAAGGAAATCTTACTTCCTGGTTCAAAGTGAAAGTAGAAAGTGAAAGTAGGAAGTAAGTTTTCCTTGAATTTCTTGAAAACCCTAACATTATTTTGACGAATTGGCACTAAACATTGTAGTCCAGCATATTTTTTATTTCAGGTATGAGTTGCTTTGGTATATTGTTCATGAATTTCAGAGTTCTCATGCAAATGGTTTTTCTTTTGTTTTAGTATGTGCTGGGTAATTAGAACATGAATTAGACTAAACTGAGCTTGCAAACATTTACTACATCCATAGCTAAATCCATTTATTTACTAAAATCTAGGTGGCAATAAGTATTTCCCCCAAAACTCATTTTTTGAAATTTTAGCCTTTCTTCGCCATTTGCAATGTTTGCGATACCTTAACGGCATTTTGTCGTTATTGAGATTTTGATAATTGTTCTCTTTTTTTATCGTTGATCGTGCAAGGAGTTGTGTAGTGGACCCTTGTTTAAACCCTCAGTGGCATTTTTTTTGCCACTGACCGTTCCAAAGCGGTAACCCCAAGGGTTCTCTTTTTCATTAATGGTTCGTGGCGTCTTACTTGAGGCTGCGTTTTGTGAGTGTGGCGATTCCTGATATGCATATCTCACATTTTTAAAATGTTTAACAGGAAGAAGAATTTCGATTAGTTCTTGACAAATCGATTAAGAACAATAATCATAAGAACCATCTGTATGAAACACTATTTGATTTTTAAAAGCGAGCGATTAAAGTTTTCTCAATGAGATTCGTATGGCTGTCTCTTATTAAATTGTGTGTGGGTTAAGTAAACGGTGTAGAAATATGATACGCTGACAAAGAGAACGCCTGAAAATAACTTTCTCTCCCAGGTAGAGGCAATATCATTTGTTTTTTTAGATTATTGCCCGCACAATATGTTCTTTTATGGCTGCAAGAAGGATCGTTAGAGCATGAAAACAAGGAGTGCCAGAGGTTAATATTTATCTATATAAGGGAAAATTTTCGTTTAACCAATAGCCACTTCTGGATGAACAAAATGGTATACAACAGGTCAGAGGTTTTCTGTATGTCAAAATTATAGTAAAATAAGTTTAAATTTCTCCATTACTTTAGATTTTATTTAAGACAGCATAGGGTGAAGTAAAAGAGAACTCGAGAATTATATGATCAAATGGAATAGTGTTTTAAAATATGACTTGTACGATTACAAAAAATAAATAATTATAAGTTAACGTAAATTTTAATAATTTCAGAGCAACTTTTAAAACAGCATTGCTGGCTGTGATGATGTCAGCAATTGCCTGGCCTCTCATAGAAACGGTTGAAACATCAATGCCTGCAATATCCAAGTTGTTCAAATCCGGTATCCAACATCGTCTACAGAGGAGATCGGCTGACGAACTTCTCATTGCATCGCTCATGGCTCCAGATTCTTGCCTCTTGAACCATCAGTTTCAGGTTGACTTGGATAAGCTCATACAGGTATGGACCCGTACTTTTATGTGCTGTGCTAAGCTTTCTGTCCAGCATTTACTGCAAGTAAAATATTCCTTATTTAATTTTAGAACGATTTTTATTCACCATATTTTTTCAAGTAGCTCTACATCGTTTACAAATTATTTCGATAAATAGTTACATAAAGTACTTTATTTTAAAAACAAGAAGAAATTAACTAGTAGTACATTTGTGTACGTTTTGCCACCCGTTTCTCACGAAAAAAGACGTGCACCATTCGCTGTGTGGCAAAAGTGCTGTTTTAACAGTTCTTCCAAACCATTAAATTTCAAAAAAGTGAAATATGCATATCAGGAAAGCCACATACAGAACACAGCCTAAATGATCAGTTTCAAAACAGACACCACAAACTAGAAACTAAACAATTTTAAATTACCAGATATCTTCACCTTAGTGCAAAACAGTCTAAGTACTATAAAATAAATAGGAGATGTACCGTTTTTGCGCTAAGTTGACGATATTTCCTAATACTAGTACTAAGTCTTGATGTGAAAAATTAAAAACATTTACGACTGTTATACAAATATATCCACCCAAAAAAGTTTTAAAAAATGTTGAAAGTGTCATGTACTTTGTATTACAGACAGAACTAACAAGACTTCAAGAATGCTCGAATAATATCCCAGAAATCAAAAATCATAACTGAGAAGGTAAGAACATTTTAGTAATTTTCAAAGAAGTTTTCGGTACAGATAATTTATTTACATAATGCTTTTGTAAATGTGTACCTTCAAATCAAGCATTCTCACCCATCCAAAAAGTAGTGGAAAAAGAGCACGTGACACAGTCCACAATTACTGATAATATCATACAGTGAGTCAGCGTCAATGTCTTTGGTTCCGACACACTATCTAATGGAAAATAACTGGAAATGACCACGAAATAACCTAAATAAGTCAAACAGACAAATACTAGATTTTACTAACAAGTTTGAAGACCAACGGAAGTAGACACGTTTTGAAGAAAATTACTGTCGCATAATATTTTCTTTATCCACGGACAGATTTTGAGTAAAAAGCTATAAATTTAGAACATCACTGATAAATAAATGTTATTTCCTTGATTACAGCGAATTAAAAAAATAAAAATACCACTCTTGAATTTTAACGACATTTTGTCCTTTTACGGTAGTTAGCATATGCGCACTAAAAAGGCGAGCATCCTTAGGTGAAAAAAATTGGAGTAGGTTTTTGATACTGAAACTCTCAGATGAGAAATACTTATTCAATTTTGTTTTCAAAAAAACTAATATTTTTTATTTATTTTGCAGGTCGCCGTATCACGCTGGGTCTTGTATAATAATGATGACATGCTGAAAACTTAACCACAAGAACTACTCAATGGTTGTGCTATTTTCGATGGTGCATTAAAATCTAAACATTTTTTCTGTTACTGTGCAAGTTTCGATGGTGCACTAAAAGAATACAAATATTTTACCTGTTGCCGGGCTAGTTTCGATGGTGCACTAAAAGAATGCAAACATTTTACCTGTTGCCGGGCTAGTTTCGATGGTGCACTAAAAGAATATGAACATTTTACCTGTTGCCGGGCTAGTTTCGATGGTTCACTAAACGAAAATAAACCTGTAACTGTTTTCTTAGAAGTTCTGTTAAGTAGTCTTCTGTTTTGTTGCTTTTCGTCTTTTAAGTGTATGCTTTTGATGGTTGTGTTGGGAGGCTTCTTTTTTTCTGAACACAGCTTTCCATGATATGTTTCTTTCAAGTTGTTTATGCAAAATCACAAACAAAAATAAATAGTTTGCACAGTAACCGGAAGTATTAAGTGTTTGACTTGTTTTCTATGATCCAATATTACTGTATTGGGTAAACAGTTAAGTCATGTTATATGTAGAAGGAAATTGGCAAAATCATATATCACGGTAGGTATCCGGATAATCGAGATCGCGGATAATGAAAGATAACGAGTATAATGGAAGTGCATGGTGACGTTAGTATTTGCGTGAATTTCGTATTATTCCAATTAAATACATAATCTTTTGCAACAGAGGACATAATTAGCAAGGGTAAACACACGTTATAAAGCGGCTGTTATTAATTTTGACAGGTGTATTTTCTGTAAATGTATGATATGTTTAGTTATGTTATCAACCACATCATGTTTTGTTCTCAACGAAACAAAAGACTAGTTTTTTCAAGAACAACTAAAATGTCATCGAACTCAAAATTACCGTTTTCTTAATCACATTATTATTTTTAATGAAAAATTTAATTTTTTTTTTCAAAAATAATAACAAAATTATAAAATAGTACAAAACATTAGTGTTTTTATTTTCTGCTGGAAACATAAACATAAAAGGCTTGTCCTGACGCTTATTTAATTTCTTGCTACCCAATACAATTATCACAAGTTTTAACATGTTGTCTGACCAGCATAAAGAAACATGTATTTTGTGATACATGTGAGTTACTATTATACAACAACAACAGTAACTTCAAAATATGGACTTTAATGCAATAAATGTTTCTAGTTATGTTCCTATACACTCTATATAGTATTGCAAAGTTTATATTTTAATAAAATTGCAGTAGGGTTATATAGAGTAACCCTACTGCAATTTTATTAAAATATAACTTTGCAATACTTATCAAGTAGTCTACAATGACAACATTTTTTACATTAAAATTGTATGACAATAACACTTTTTGCATGTCCAAAAATTCTGTGGTACTCTCCTGTTGTTTTTATTTCAGATAATATTTATATCAGATTTTGCAAACGTTATTTGTTAACAAGTAAATTGTTAGACCTTTGGACACTTACTGTTCTAATTTGGTGGCAGATCTTTTGTATTTACCATTTGATTCTTCAATCAATATCCTGCAAGTAACATCATCAAAAGTCAATAAAATAAAATGACACCATTCGATGCACAGTCTGTTTGGCATTTAAGATTAAATATTATGTATTATTACTGACAAAATAGTCATTATAAATATTTTTTTCAACATACACAGTGACAGACCATTTGGAAAGCCAATCAAATTCAATATTCTAATCTTAACATCATTTCCTGGTCAAACTTGTGGATAACTCAACTTTAGTCTGTAACAGTTGCAGCTCGGGCCCCAAAATCATAAAACTAAAATTGGCAAACAAGATTCAAATCTCCACAGGCATATGACTGGCTGAAATAAAGACAAACCTAAATTTCAGCCAATCAAATGCTTGAGATTTGAGACTGGTCTCCAATCTTAAGTTTTATAATCTTTTGCTCAGGTATCAGACTATGTTTCCTAGCATAGTGCTGTCAAGCCCAACCCTGACAAGACCTAGACTTATCAACAACGTCGAGGCAATCTTTTGTCGGTCAGCTCTACACAACACCATTACAACACTGTCCACACTACTCAGTCTCATCTACTAATACCAATTTGACCCTGAAATTAAAGTACATATCAAAATTAATTTTATGTCACGGGTAAAAAAACAAAACCTTCCCTAAAGGCTAGGGTAAGATCTTCATGCTTGGAATTTATGGTCAAGTTGAATGCTTGCTTGCCAATAGAGCTTTAGGTTCAGTGTTCTATTACCATGTTTTCTGCCATGTGACTTATACATGTTGTACAGTTCAACATATGATTTTATTACCAAAATTTTTAAAATATTATGTGGTATAACAAATATACCACTACAATGTATTAACAATTCTAATTGTTGATTTTTCTTGGTCACAGGTGTGATATCGCTAGTTTTTCTATTAAACACTGGTTTTTTTTTAAACTTAAATAAATCAAAGCTTGTATGAGTACGCAAAATAACTTTTGCGCTGTTATATATGCTGAGAGGAAAAGTTCAGTCAGTATTAATTCTTGATAGATAAAATTTATAAACATTTAAATTGAAGCAAAAGGCATCATTCACCACGAAAATCATTTAATACCAATTGAATTTCAACAAAACATGTTGTACAACTCAAAATATGATTTTTTTAACCAAAATGTTTAACGCTTTCCTCCATAGACACACCTTTATTGCATGGGCGAACAGTTTAGATCAAGATCAGCCGGCACATCCGTGCCGTCTGATCAGGATCTGCACTGTTCGCTTTTTGATTCGTTACGTTATTTGATCAAAATGCGACCAGTTCAGATCCTGATCAGACGGCACATATGTGCAGGCTGACCTTGAACTGGTCGCACATGCGTAAAAATGCGTATAAATGGAGGAAAGGGTTAAAATATTGTGTG
This sequence comes from Corbicula japonica, assembly GCA_038501625.1. Lineage (NCBI taxonomy): Eukaryota > Metazoa > Mollusca > Bivalvia > Venerida > Cyrenidae > Corbicula > Corbicula japonica. The sequence continues at coordinate 235,104 of JAZAYU010000381.1, read as the reverse complement.
GTATAACAAAAATACCTCTTTTGACAGTTGTCTGTAATTGATGGTTTTTGCTCTCCTGGTCACAGGTGTGATATAGCTAGATTTGTTTCCAATCAAACACTTGTCCTTCAGAAACTAAAAATAATCAAAGCTTGTATGAGTAAGAAAAATAATTGTTTGCGATGTTATACATTTACATTTAAATTTCATCTTCTACGATGAAGTCCTATTCACCTAACGAATCATAATTCCTGATGGTACGCAGTGTGACATATTACTCTAAGAGGTGTGGCTACAGTAGAGCCATTCACAATTTACTGGACAGTGCAAAATGTTTTGACTTGTGATGAATACGCACGTTTTGCCACGATTTGCTGCGAAAGGCCTGCTGTCATTCACTTTGTCGTCAACGTGGCTGTTTCAACAGCCATTCAAATGAGCCGTAATAACATGAATTCCTCTAATTATTTCTGTATTACATGTAATGAGAGTATTCATGTGGACACGTAAATATAAGGATGGAATAAATATTTGATGGTTATCATGTCGGTATGAAAAACAGTTTGATTGTATGCGTCACTCACTTTTAACAATCCAAATGTTTTCATACCCAAATGAATTCCATCAAAAACTGATTCAATCCTTAAAAGCCTTTTTTTCTGGCCTCTTCAAACATGTGAAACTCTAAAAACATCAAGCCTTAAAACTGGAAATTTCACAAATACAAAGTAAAAAATAACTCTTCTTTTGCATTTGAATTTCTTAGACTATAAGGAAAATCTTTTATACCAGTAAAGAAATTAAATTATGTTAGTGCTATAAATTTGAAAGTAAAATTTATTTATCAAGTTTACAGCATTTCTGTCCACATTTCTGCCATTGAATATACAGAATCCATGAAATTCCATCTGGAATGAGCTTTTAACACTACCCCATAGAATACGGCTGTTACCCATGCACAAACAGTGTAGATCCAGATCAACTGGCACATCCGTGCTGTCTGAATAAGATCACCATTGTTCACTGTTTATTACGTTACTTCTGACCAAGAACCAACCAGTGTATATACTGATGTGCCTCCTGATCTTGATCTACACTGGTCACACACACAATACATTTGTAGATTATGCATGTATGGAGTAATCAAACACAATCTATGTATTATTGTATACCACAGCCTCACAAGCCAAATTTTCTTCCTTCATCCTTACTTACCAATGGAATCTTAGTCAAACATGGGACTTACTGGCTCCCCTGCTTGACATCTCGGACATCCAAACAAGGATGGTGTATTGTTTCTAACTTCCTGAAGATGGTTCCCAGAACTAGTTACCTGAAGATGGTTCCCAGCACTGCCTTAAGAAGATGGTTTACAGCATCAGCCATCGGTAGATGGTTCCCAGCAGCAGCTGCCTGAAAATGGTTCTTAGCACTGTCTGCCTGAAGATGGTTCCCAGTTCAATTGCCTGTAGATGGTTCCCAGCACTAGCTACCTGTATATTTGTAACAGTACTTTCATGTGCACCATCTAGAGAGAATGAGTTGGCAATGCTGTCTCTTTTAACATTGTAACCAGTGTGACCAGTTCCAAAACTACTTGCAGTCACACTACTCTGAAACAAACAATATAAAAATTTAATCTTGATCAATTAAACAATTCACCAGTAGTAGTCCTACCTTGTACATGTACAGGTCCCAGGCCAGGGTCATACAACTAAGACAGAAAACCAGTCTCAAATATCAAGCAACTTATTGGCTGAAATGGACAGGTTGTGGGGAGGGGCATGGTTATATTAAAATGAAAATTTAAAAAAGTGTCAGTTAACAACAGCTCATCTTTACCCATAAAAGTGGTGAGAGAAATTAATTGAGAGTGGAAAGGCTAAAAACTTTGTCCATAGGTTACACTCTCGTACACTATCGGCTTATTACATTCACCTCTGTTATAGGCTGGGACTACTTTCAACTACTTTTACTTTAACTAAAAAACAAATAGTTCACCAATTACATTTCAAATTGCTTGGGTTTCTTTGGTTTGAATGGAAGATAGTGAAGATATTTGTCATTCGTTTATCCACAAGCTTTCATATCCATAATTATGACTGTATAATTAGAATAAGGCTGTCGAGTTAGTCAAAAATCTTGACATTGAGCCTTTCGCAGAGATGTAAAGTGAGTGTAAGGAACGACAAATCTGCGAAGGAGATTGCATATGTTAAAGAAACTGGGGGGTTAAATTTCAGATAAAATAAGCGCAGATGTATAAAATATTTTGATTTATTTTTTGTTATTAGAAACTTGTTTTTCTGGATTGTGTGAAATAAAATTGAAATTATAATATTACATATAAGAATTACTTATTCTTAAATCATCCCTAGGTAGTTTTAACATCCGAATAATATTTCAAACAAGTCCTAGCTAACAAACACTGTGGGCAGACTGTTCTTTAGATGCGTACTTTTCTGTGACTTTAATTAGGTCTTTTCTGGTGTGTTTATTGATCTTTTTTTCTTCCTGAAATATATATTCCCCTAATCTTTTATTACATCACGAAAATACAAGTTTGATATGCTAGAATATCTATGTACATTTTGTCATGCGATGACTGTTAGAACAGCCGCTCCAATCAGAAGACACAGCATTCTGCTTCCAAACAAGGTGTTGCTGTCAATCAATTTTTTGTCCCTTGCGGAAGTTGAACTGAAAATGGCGCGTTGTAAAGATTTGAATGAAACATGTAGCACAAATGCAGTAACAAAAGGTGTGGCTTAAAGTAAAGCAACCTGAAGGCATGATAAACTATGAACAGCATTCTGTTAATTTAACTTTGCCGGTACATATCAAAGAAAATATCAGTCACCGCGTTTGATGTTTTTGCTTCAAGCCAAAATCTAAGTGAAATCGAGAACAGTAATAACTTGAACAGCATACAAGGAAGCAGTGTTCATATACTAGCAAAAAGAAAATGAAAACCTGAAAGCACGATTAACTATTAACAGCAATCTGTCAAATAAACTTTGCCACTACATATCAAAGAAAATATCAGTCACCGTGTTTGATGTTTTTGCTTCAAACCAAAATCTAAGAGAACTCGAGATCAGAAATAACTTGAACAGCATACAAGGAAGCAGCTTACATTTATCTGAAAAAGAAAATGAAAACTGTCATTATGTTCAGATTTGAAGGGAAATGAACTTTGATAACGCATAAAGTTGCCATTTGAAAACTTGTAATTCATGTTTCAAGCAAGTTTTTCTTTGGCATCAAGTTAATTAGCTGCGTTTTGCAGTTCACCAGCAAAACTATAAAAAGACTAGAATTTGGTGTTCCATTAAAAATTTGAAAAAAAAGAGAAACTAACAATATTTTACTATTATAATAGTGATTTTGCTTACATAAATTTACATAAAACATTATTTCAGATCTTTGACGATTTTCGTGTTCATTCCCATCGAATGTAAAGTACCAAGTTTATTGATCCAGTATGTTTCTTTGCATAGTCTGTCCATCTCTCCGTGTACCACATCAATAGGAATGAACGAAAACTCGTCCAACGAATGCCGATTTGTATTAAAATGTGTAGCATTGGTCGAATAATACGGATTAACACTAAAATTATTAATATTAAAACGATGAGTATTCATGCGTTTTGATATTTGCTGATTGGTTTGACCAACATATTGCATATTACATTTTTTACAGTTAATTAGATAAATGACATCGTTAGATGTACAGTCTGTTGTGGACCTCAGTTTAAAAGTCTGAGAAGTATTAAAGCTGTCACAATGGTCATTTTCAATAATATGTTCACAATGTGAGCAACTGCGTCTGTTACATTTTTTTTGAAAAATGATTGTAATCACGGTTTTCTGATTTAAAATGTGCATGTATTAAAAAATCTTTTTAAATTTTTCTGTCGTTTGTATGCAACAACTTGTTTAAAAAAGTGGATGTATTTCATACTATCTTTTTTAGAAAGTTTTAACAAATGCCAATATTTATTGATTACTGAACCAATGTTCGGCAGTGATGGATTATATTCAACAATAAAAAATATTGCATGCGGCTCGATTTGATTGAGCCTGTTCACAGCCGATAATGGAAATGATGTCCACGCTGCTTGGTGCAGGGTTGAGCGCAACTCAATATTTACACTAACATACAGATATGTATTGTGCTAAACAGCTTTCAAACAGCGTAATTGATAACAGCACAGATTGAATAGATGAGAGAAATTTTACAGCCGAAACACAAAACAATTTGCCACTGGGTGATTAAACCAGGTTCTAGAATGCACCAACCTCACACTTGCCCTAACAGGTTCTCATATAAACAAACAAGTGTCTTGGTGAAATAATTCCAACTCATCCATCAACTCGACAATTTCTCTTGCAAAAGCACACAACCATAGGGAAGTTAGGGAACATAAGAAGCTGATAGCATTGTCCAGCAAAAGGGCAGTTTCTCAATGACCTTATCGAGACCAGAACCCCTGGAGACAAATCAGAATGAACAATGAACATGATGCCATGGATAAAAGAAACATATCGAGCTTCTAAATTCTTTTACAAGATTTCCCTATAAAACTTCATGAACTCTTAACCCCTGTAACTGTCGTGCAAACAAAGAGGTAAACAAAACGATCAACTGTAGATGGTTTAATAACTAGGCATGCAGAGCGTTGTAGAATATCATGTTGATAACCTTTCTTTTTGAATTTACAGATGGTTTTGACGAATAACGCGGAGAAATTAGCATTGCTTTTTATTTTCTTTAGTTAATAAAATTTATAGTCTCCATAAAAACTGACTGTGAATTACCTTGTTGCAGTAATGATTTTAAACTGCACCTGTATATTTGAACTAAATATGGGTTTCGGCAACAAAACTTGCAAAAATTTTGCTTAATTTGTGGTACCGATATCCGAGTTTTAAACGTTTTTCTGTTGTACACAGATTACGTTGATTATCCCAATTTATCCCAGATTAACATTGATTCAAGCTCTTGAAAAGCGGACAAGCTGCGAGATTTATGAATCCTGTACGACGTTGCGCGAGGAACATCTCCGTTTAAGAATGAAAAATTTGAAATACTGGAAATTAAAATAATCTCTTTTTATCATATATTTAGTAGTGATGTAACCATCTTAAACGAAAAGTTTTATGGTTTTATTAAAAGGTGAAATATGCACATCTGGAGAGAGAGAGAGCATGGTTCATAAAATGTTCAGTTTCAAAAAAGACACCACAAACAATTAACAACAAGAGCTGTCACTTGAAATTGACATATGCCCCCGAAATGCAGCTTTGAAATCGAATAGGTATACATATGTAATAAATAAACATATGTAATGAAAAATATGCTTGTGGAAGACAAAGCATACCGCATGCATATAATGTGAAAGATGAAAGGATCATATGTTTCAAGTCTGTAGTAAATTTATAGTTAAATAAAGTTAAATATTACATTTTTTTAGGAAATTCTAAGATTATTGGGGAGATAATCCTGGAAAATGATTATTAGAGTTATGGACCTTACTACATATGATGTGGGTAATATGAACAAGAGGGCCATGATGGCCCTTTATCACTCACCTGAGTACAACAAAGTTGTGTTGTACGAGACCCAACGTCTCGATATGGTGAACATTTACACCAAATTATTTTAAAATCCAATAAGAAACAACAAATCTACAGCTTGGAAAAGAAAATGCTATTTTTAGTAACAGTGACCTTGACCTTTGACCTACCGGCATGGGTATTGTAAGCAACACATCCCCTTGTCATGGTGAACATTTATGTAAAGTTATTTTGAAATCACTCCATTCATTAGTAATTTACAGCCCAGGAAAGAAAATTTATTTTTAGTAACAGTGACCTTGACCTTGGACCAACAGGCATGGGTATTGTACGCGAAACTACACCTTGTCATGATAAACATTTGAGCCAAGTTATTTTAAAATCCAATGAGAAATAACAAATTTACAGCCTGGACAAGATTTTTCTATTTTTAGTAAGAGTGACCTAGTTTTTGACCCCAGGTGACCCATATTCAAACTCGTCCAATTAATAACTGGGACATATGTCCTGACCAAGTTTCTTTACAATCTGACAATCATAGTAAAAATGTGACCACTATAGTATTAACAAGAAAATTCTATTTTTAGTAACAGTAACCTAATTTTTGGTACCAGATGACCCATATTCAAAATTGTCCGAGAAATCATTGGGACAAACATCCTGACCAAGCTTCATGACAATCGGAGCAAAAATGTGACCTCTAGTGTTTTAACAAGAAAATTCTATTTTTAGTAACAGTGACCTAGTTTTTGGACCCAGATGACCCATATTCAAACTCGTCCGAGAAATCATTGGGACAAACATCCTGACCAAGTGTCATGACAATCAGAACAAAAATGTGACCGCTAGAGTGTTAACAAGAAAATTCTATTTTTAGTAACAGTGACCTAGTTTTTGGACCCAGATGACCCATATTCAAAATCGTCCGAGAAATCATTGGGAAAAACATCCTGATCAAGTTTCATGACAATTGGAGCAAAAATGTGACTGCTAGAACGTAAACAAGAAAATTCTATTTTAAGTAACAGTCACCTAGTTTTGGACCAAGATGACCCATATTCGAACTCGTCCGACAAATCATTGGGACAAACATCCTGACCAAGTTTCATGACAATCGGAGCAAAAATGTGACCAGTAGAGTGCTAACAAGAAAATTCTATTTTTAGTAACAGTGACCTAGTTTTTGGACCCAGGTGACCCATATTCGAACTCGACCGAGAAATCATTGGGACAAACATCCTGACCAAGTTTCATGACAATCGGAGCAAAAGTGTGACAGCTATAGTGTTAACGAACTAAGTGTGGACGGACAACGGACATTCATCGATCCTAATAGCTCACCCTGAGCCAGCTCAGGTGAGCTAAAAAGTGTGGCCTTAACTTGCCAGTTTGTGTACATACACTGTATACATCTAAGGCTCTCTTAAATTTAGTCTTAACATTTTGAGAATGTGCTACAAATTTGTTATTGTTGTTCTTGTTGTTTTACTTAAAAAACAGTGAATAACATATTCAGAAAAGCCTGATTTTCAAAGTGCTATAAAGGAAGAAAGTTTATTTGTCACTATCCATAAAATGACAAAATTTACCCTATAAAATCTTCCAGAGAAAAGTTCTTAATATTGCATTACACAGATCTAAGCAGCAAAGTTCATCAGGTCATTGTCCAGCAACTTTACCAATAATACTGGTAAACATCATACCTAAATATAGCTGAAGACAGGTAGAAATATTGGATTTTGACACTTGAAATTTTCACCCTGCTACTAAAATTTTTGTTTCAAATTTTATCCCTGAACAACCAGTGAATGAATTGTTCAGGAAAGATTGAATTTCAAGATGGTATAAAGGTTGTGTCAAAATCTGGTTAATAACTGTAGAAAATCAAAGGTTAAAAACAGAATTTAAAAGAAAAAAATTAAAATCCCCAGGGCAGGGCCCCTGGTCAATTTAACAACATGATTTTAATAATTTGTGTAGAAATCATCAATATCAATATTCATACCAAATTTCATGACAATCGGACAAAAAATGTAACCTCTATTGCGTTTACAAAATTTACCTTAGGGTTAGGGTTTAGGGTTAGGTAAAAAGGCCCATAACTCCGCCAAAAATTATCCGATCAGAAATTCCTTCGGATATGCACAACTAGGCTTGGTGACAAACACTCCTATGAAGTTTCAATGAAATCCCTCAAGCGGTTTTAGAGAAGAAGCGAGGACAAGATTTTGCTAAAATGGGCCATAACTCAGCCAAAAAAAATCCGAGCAGAAATTCCTGACGATATGCACAACTAGGCTTGGTGACAAACACTCCTGTGAAGTTTCAAAGAAATCCCTCAAGCGGTTTTGGAGAAGAAGCGAGGACAAGATTATTTCGGACGGACAGACGGACGGACGGTCCGATTACTATATGCCTCCCTTCAGGGGCATAAAAATGAGAACCCGAGGGGTTACCGCCTTGGAACGGTCAGTGGCAAATCAAGATGGATTACTTAGTATATATTTTATGAACCAGGGATGGAAAACAGTTATTATCTATATTTAACAAGTCATCAAGGTACCTCGAGACGTTGTTAAACACTGTAATAACGTAATATTGATGTTCAGAAGAAAGAGATAACATAAACTCTCTTTCATAACACTATAAAAACAGATCAGCAAAAAAGGGGTGGCACAATAAGTACCTATAGGGATTCCTATCACATGTTAATAGGGGTACCAAATCAAAGACAGATATTATCAAGTAAACAAGGCAGTGAAAAGAAACGTGTATTAAGGTCAATAAAAAAACTCTTGCGAGGTAATAAAAAAACAAGGACAACAACAATAACTTCAAACTATGCATTTTAATGCCATGACAGTTTCTAGTTAGGTTTTTTTGCACTCTATATCACCTTATGGCAATCTTATTAAAAATAAAATTACTTATTTAATGGAAAAAAAAACTTCTACCACTTGGACAGTCTAATACTAGAGTATAGTCTACAATGATAAAGTATTTTTCATCACAACAAACTCCAAACATTAGTGTTCACTAATCTCAACAAACATCAAATCCCGGTCACTGTGAGTCTGTATAGTCCCAGCCCCAATATCACAAACAATACCGAGATGGATTTTAAACTCAAAACTTAATATTATGGAGATACTTGATTTAGGTTTTAAGAATAAGCTCATAAAATATTAGACGTAGTTCTCAGTTTGTTATCTGCAAATTTTCACCTCAATGAAAAAATGATATAACAATGGTACTTTTACTGTTTTGCACTAAGATATTTGGAATAAAAACCTTCAAAAATGTTTAAGTAAAAACTCAAAAATCCAAATCTGAACTCAAACATTGAAACAATAATATCTAAGCAAGACTAAGTGATACCTAAAATATTTCCATGATAAAAGAAGGATTTTTTTTCATTTTTATCAAGTATTTCAAGTAAATAACCAGCATTTTCTCGGAATCTGAATATATATGTTGAGTTTAAAATTGAGTTTGAGCACAAATTCGTGATATTGGGGCCTGGCATCAAACTGTTATCCTAGGATAGTGCTATCATGCTCAACAGTCAACTCTGACAAGATCTCAACATCACTGAGGCATTCTTTTGTGGGTCTCCAGCTCTACACAACACCATTACAATACTGTTCACATTGCTCAGCCTCATCTACCAATATGCCCAATGTGACCCTGAAAATGAAATACCAAAATTAATTTTATGTCACAGGCAGAAAACAGAAACTTCCCAGCGAGTTGGCAGGGTAAGAGCTTCATTCTTCATTAACCCAGTCCTCCATATATACACATTTTTATGCATGTGTGACCAGTGTAGATCCAGATTAGCCGGCACATCTGTGCCATCTGATCAGCATCTGCACAGGTTGCATTTTGGTCAGAAATAACCTAACAAATCAAAAAGCGAACAGTGCAGATCCTGATCAGATGGCACAGATGTGCCGGCTGATCTGGATCTACACTGTTTGCCCACGCAATATAGGTGTGTCTATGGAGGAAAGGATTAACATGTACAGTGGTGTGGGGCAACTCTGCACACCTATCATAAATGCTTAATAGTGGTGTATAAGACCTTTAATAGTTTAAGACAGGTACATAACAGATAGAGAGTGTATCCATTCAGGAATTGGTTGGTTGTCTTTTATCTGCATGAATTTGCTTAAGAGGGTTTAAAATGATGTCATACAGAAATCACACACATGTTTACATGATGTCAAAATTGTTGCCCAACTCTGCACATGCCTTATTTTGACAGTCAATTTTCTGTTTATATTAAAATGTACCACTCTCCCAAGCTGCAAACTTTTAAAAAGATTATTGAGTGAAAGGTCTGTTTAAATAGATAACATTTGTTGAGATCTGAAGTGTCAAAATGGGGAAGTTAGCGTGAGGAGGGTCATATATCATATTTATTCAATGATTTTCCATATTTAAGAGCATAGAAATTTGCATACCAGATAGTTCTAGAAAGATTTACTCATCAGATGTTGCAAAAGCTACCTTGTTTCTTGACACAAATCCAGACTAGCAGGCTATTTTAATGACATCAGTGTTTTTGTTAGTATGCAAAGCAGATGCGCAGAGTTGGGCAATGCACAGACTTACCCCACACGACTGTAACTGAAATGTAACTGTTAAATTAATGTTAATTACACACTTTTTCATTTTTTTAATTACAGCATTTAAAACTAGATGTTTTTTGTGAAAAACGCATGTCTCCCCCCTGCGCCGCCCTCCCCCCCTGCGCCCAGACCCCTGTGACCTTGACCTTTGACCTACTGATCCCATAATCAATAGGGTTCTTCTACTCAATAAGGGCTATTACCCTATTTAGTTTGAATGCTCTGGGTCAAGCGGTACTCCAGTAATTAACCGGATACGGTTTTTTACTCTTCGGGGCCCCTGTGACCTTGACCTTTGACCTACTGACCCCAAAATCAATAGGAGTCCTCTACTCAATAAGGACATCCATCGTATGAAGTTTGAATGGTCTGGGTAAAATAGAACTCCTATTATTGAGTGGAAACAGTTTTCACTCTTCAGGCCCCTGTGACCTTGACCTTTGACCTACTGACCCCAAAATCAATAGGGTTCTTCTAATCAAAAAGGGCTATCACCCTATGAATTTTGAAGGCTGTGGGTCAAACGGTACTCCAGTTATTGAGCGGAAACGGTTTTCACTGTTCAGGCCCCTGTGACCTTGACCTTTGACCTACTGACCCCAAAATCAATAGGGTTCTTCTACTCTATAATGGCTATCAACCTATGAAGTTTGAAGTCCCTGGGTCAAAGGGTACTCAAGTTATGGAGCAGAAACGGTTTACACTCTTCGGGCCCCTGTGACCTTGACCTTTGACCTACTGACATCAAAATCAATAGGGTTCTTCTACTCAATAAGGGCTGTCATCCTATGAAGTTTGAAGGCTCTGGGTCAAAGGGTACTCGAGTTATTGAGCGGAAACGGTTTTCACTCTTCAGGCCCCTGTGACCTTGACCTTTGACTTACTGACCCCAAAATCAGTAGGGTTCTTCTACTCAATCAGGGCTATCATCCTATGAAGTTTGAAGGCTCTGGATCAAAGGGTACTCAAATTATTCAGTGGAAACGGTTTTCACTCTTCGGGTCACTGTGACCTTGACCTTTGACCTACTGACCCCAAAATCAGTAGGGTTCTTCTACTCAATCAGGGCTATCATCCTATGAAGTTTGAAGGCTCTGGATCAAAGGGTACTCAAATTATTCAGTGGAAACGGTTTTCACTCTTCGGGTCACTGTGACCTTGACCTTTGACCTACTGACCCCAAAATCAATAGGGTTCTTCTACTCAATAAGGGCTGTCATCCTATGAAGTTTGAAGGCTCTGGGTCAAAAGGTACTCCAGTTATTGAGCGGAAACGGTTTTCACTCTTCGGGTCACTGTGACCTTGACCTTTGACCTACTGACCCCAAAATCAATAGGGTTCTTCTACTCAATAAGGGCTATCACCCTATGAAGTTTGGAGGCTCTGGGTCAAAGGGTACTTGAGTTATTGAGCGGAAACGGTTTTCACTCTTTGGGTCACTGTGACCTTGACCTTTGACCTACTGACCCCAAAATCAATAGGGTTCTTCTACTCAATAAGGGCTATCACCCTATGAAGTTTGAAGGCTCTGGGTCAAAGGGAACTCGAGTTATTGAGCGGAAACGAAGTGTGACAGACGGAGTGATGGACAGACGGACAGGGCAAAAACAATATGTCTCCCCCAGAGGGGGGAAAACATAAATACATCCAATTACAAATTATATTCAATTACTTGTACATTTGTAATAACACTGCAATTTATTACAATCATAAATTCAATTTCCCCAAGTCTGATATGGTATAACAAAAACACCAGCGCTATTCACAAGTTGTCTGTAATTGTTGATTTTTGCACTGTTGGTCACAGGTGTGATATCACTAAGTTTGTTTTGTATCAAAATTTGTCTTTCAAAAACTCAAAATATCAAAGCCTGTATGAAGAAGCAAAATAATTTTTGCACTGTCAATGCTTTTTATCATGCGTCTTCAAACATGTAAAATCTAAACATATTTATCCTTAGAACTATGAATTTCACATATTCAAAGTAAACAAAGGCTCTTCTTTTGCATTTCAATTTCTTAGACTAAAAGGAAAATCTTTTATAACAATAAAGAAGCTAAATAATGCTAAGGCTTTAATTTTTTGAAGAGAAAATTACTTATTAAGTTGACAGCATTTCTGCAATGGAATTTATAGAAACCATGAAATTCCAACTGATATGAGCTTTTTACCCTTTAATGCAATAGAATAAGGATATTACAAAACAGTGTAGATCGAGATCAGCTGGCACATCTTATCATCTGATCAGGATCTACACTGTTCACTGTTTATAAAGGTTATTTCTTACCAAGAAGAAAACAGTGTAGATCCATGTTGTGCCTGCTGGTAGGGATTAAACGATGATCAATTATAATCAAAAATCAATCGTTTTTAGGATCGATTTTCGATAATCGATTACAAAGTTTAATAATTAATCATCGGTTTGCTGTTCTTTAAGCAGCTCACAAGGGACATCAATGTATCAGAACAGAAACATTGTTTGATATATGACAAAGATAAGTGTTATTTTGGTTTTAAATAAGCTTTGGAATATGTTCTCCAACTAAGTATTTCAAGAAAAGACTCCTGTACCTGCAGCCTACACCCTATGCTCATATCAGATACAGTTACAAATTGCAATACATGCAGCCTGTGGGCTGGAAGTGTGGTTCATGTAAATGCTTATTCTTACCAGAAAATACACTGATATCCTTTTGTGATAATACAGTAGTTCTATACAGGGCCCTCATTTCACAATGGTAGGGACTGAATTTTGACCCCATTCCTGTCCCTAATTAATTTTTTTTCTATTTTTAAACAAATTCCCCTCTAAAGAATTACTTGTGTGTTTTTCATGCCTTAAGCAGAAGATTCTTAACAATATGATTTTGAAATTTGGTTTTGTGCAAAATAGAAAAAAATATGCATTATAATAACAAATCATGAGTATTTTTGTTGCTAGAATATTAATAAAAAGAATTCCTATAAATAAAATTCTTCTTTATTAAAGCATGTACATTGTTATTGTAAATGCTTTGATTATATAATCAATGATTGATCAAAAAGGGTTGTTTGATTATTTCCGATGATCGATTATGATTTTTGACCAATTATGAAACCCTACCTGCTGGTCTGGATCTAAACTGGTTGCATGCGAAATAAAACCAGTATATGAAGTAAAGGGTTAATAATCCCGATATTAGTATTATTGTAGAACTTCCTTTGTTTTTACTTGAAACATATTGAATCTAAGCATAATGGAATTAAAACTTACTGGCTCCCCTGCTTGACATCTCAGACATCCAAACAAGGATTGTGTATTGATTTTTTCTGCCTGAAGATGGTTCCTGGCACCAGCTGCCTGAAGATGGTTCCCAGCATCAGCTGCCTGTAGATAGTTCCCAGAACAAGCTCCCTGAAGCTGGTTCCCAACACTAGCTTCCTGTATGTTTGTTGCTGTACTTCTATTACCAAAATCCAGAGAGAACGATCTTGGAACGCTGTCTCTTTTAACATTATATCCAGTCTGACCAGTTCCAAAACTACTTGCAGTCACATTTGTCTGAAATAAACAATATAAAACATCATCTTGACAGAATACCACAAGAGATTCACCAGTAGTTGTCCTTCCTTGTATTTGTACAGGGCCCAAGATCATAAAACTTGAGTTTGAGACCAGTCTCAAATCTCAAGTATCTGATTGGCTGAAAAGGCGACCAGTCACCATTTCAGCCAATCAGATGCTTGAGATTCAAACTGGTCTGAAGATTTAGTTTTATGATCTTGGGCACAGGTTTTTTTCATTTTCAAGAAAACCTGTACTATATACAACCTCTTGGTCCGAGTCAAACAGTTAGACTATGGCAGCAGGCAACTGATGCTGGTCTATTTGGTATCTAAAGAGGCATAACTATAACACATAAGATATGTTTTTATATCTAAATATGTTAAACTAAATAACTAAGGACCATTAACTATTGTAAAAATGGTACAGAAAAAAATCTCCAAGGCAGTAACCTCTCGGGTTCTCATGTTCGTTAATTGCTTCTGGTGTCTATACTAGTGTTCAAAAGAAACAGTACCACTTGTTTGCAAGTTTTGAAGGTTTTCCTTAGGGGCTGTTTATGGGTACCTTTCCCTCAGAAAATTTCTCTAAAATTATGCAGTTTTCCCCAAAAAATAAATTTACATCAGGTTTTTTCATTCCCATTTAGAGAAAAAATAAGGGCATAATAATAATGATAGGGCATGGGCCCCTTCCCCTGGCAGTAAAAAAAAAGCCCTGGACTAATTCATTGGAGAGATCTTTTAAATTAACAGCATCAAGCATGTGTACTTAAAAACAAAATTTCATCAATCCTGTACAAGCATAAACAGAATTTAAAGATTGGTCAGGCCTAAAACAAACATTTAATTGAAAGTTTGGTATCGTTTCTTTTGGACACTTATATATTTTGAAACTGATTATTGTATAACCATGCTCTCTTCTCCTCTCTTCCTTTTGGCTGTGTCTGCTGGATGTGGCCATTCCTGATATGCATATTTCACTTTTCCCCACAAATCCTGCATGATTAAGCCCCAAGGATTGGTCACAAAATATCAAGTTTACAGTATTTTATGTCTACATTTCCGCTGCAACTTGATGAGTGAAAAACTGTTTTCGTCTGAGGAAATAATGAAGGCTTGCAGTTTCTGAATATATGAGAACATTCTGTAAAATGTCATCTGGCCTCAAGATTATAAAACTGGGAATGGAAATCAAATCTCAAAAATCTGATTGGCACAAGTCTCCATTTCAGCCAATCAGATGCTTTAGATAAATTGAGACTGGTTTCTAATCTCAGTTTTATAATCTTCCACCTTGATTCTATATTTGACTTGTAAACTAATCATTTTTGTTTAGCAGCTTCGACCTTTTTAGTTGTTATAAATATCGGTAATTTTTTATTAGAACCACTGTTGATGAAAATTAATTTCTGTTACTTTAAAAAATATAGACATCCATACTTACATGGAATGAAATTAATTGTGATTAACATAACAAGAAGCGCAATATGTTATATTAAATTTTATTGATTAAATGGTAAAAATGTGTACTGATATATACGAATAAATTTTCAAAAAACCAGTTCTAACTAACTGACTCCTTTTTTTCTGTGGCTTTAATGTGATATAATTTTATGATATGCTTATTCAACATACAATTTTCTTTTCAATACCTTCTACTCCCCTAATCTTTCATTACATCACGAAATACAAGTTTGATACGCTAGCAGTTATGAAGTATAACATTCTAAAAAATTTTCCAGACAATTTGCTATTAAATTTGATTCCCTTTACCATAACTTGAACATCATGAAAAGACCAGCTTCAATTTACTTGCGAAAAAACAAAACAAACTGGCATTGTGTTCAGATTCAAATGAGGTATTACAATGCTTGAAGGTGACCTTTGAACATTGAGCAATGTGAGCAACATGTTTAAGGAAGTTTATGCCTCTATCATGTGGGCGAACAGTGTATATCCAGATCAGACGACATATCTGTGTTGTCTGTGCAGGATCTGCATTGTTCGCTTTGAGATTCATTATGTTATTTATGACCATGTAGCAAACAGTGTAGATCTAGATCAGATGGCAAGGTTGTTCTGGCCAATCTGGATCTACACTTTTTGCCCATGTAAAAAAAGATGTATAATGAAATAAAGGGTTAAAGAAAGCATGATACAAGATCGCAAAATAACTTTGTTCAACTACTCACAATTTGTAAAAAAAATGTAAGTTAGTCAAATTATTGATTCGTCTGTTACAATGTATGATTGGACCTTTGAAATCATACCTCAGTACCTGAGTGTAAGTGTTGAGTGAGGAGAGAGAATTAAATGAGATGGGGTTCACATAATCAATGTCTGATGTAGACCTGATACACAGATGGACAAGGTGAAAACAATATATCCCCCCAGAAAGGGGACGATAATAAATGTCTGATGTAGACGCCAATCTAACAGGGCAAAATACGAGTGTTTTCCATGCTGCCAACTGGTGGCAATTACTGGCAAATACTGGTTGACTGAATTGACCAGTCTGGAATTTATACAATATTACCTATTATCAGCATTCATATAGATAATTTCAAGTTTACCCTTCAATTGCCATTATATTTATACTTAAGTTTAACACTTTTATCACTTTATTCATAACAAATAAATATTTAAGTACAGAAAAAGTGGTCGTTTGAATTGACCACCCATGGAATTCATATAATACAATGTATCCCTTACAGTCAGCATGTGGACAATTTCAAAAATTAATTATTAACAAGAGGGCCATGATGGCCCTATATCGCTCACCTGAGTACAAAAGTACTCTCAGCTTGTGGTTTCAGACAAGAAGATTTTTAAAGTTTTTCCTATACAAGTCTATATAAAATGAAGTGACCCCTGGGGCAGGGCCAATTTTGACCCCTGGGAAATAATTTGAACAATCTTTGTAGAGTTCTACTAGAGGATGCTAAATGCCAAATATCTAAGCTCTAGGCCTTGTGGTTTCAGACAAGAAGATTTTTAAAGTTTTTCCTATATAAGTCTATGTAAAAAGAAGTGACCCCTGGGGCGGGGCAAATTTTGACCCCAGGGAAATAATTTGAACAAACTTTGTAGAGTTCCACTAGAGGATGCTAAATGCCAAATATCTCAGCTCTAGGCCTTGTGGTTTCAGACAAGAAGATTTTTTAAAGTTTTTCTTATATAAGTCTATGTCAAATGAAGTGACCCCTGGGGCAGGGCCAATTTTGACCCCAGGGAAATAATTTGAACAATCTTTGTAGAGTTCCACTAGAGGGTGCTAAATGCCAAATATCTAAGCTCTAGGCCTTGTGGTTTCAGAGAAGAAGATTTTTAAAGTTTTTCTTATATAAGTCTATGTAAAATGAAGTGACCCCTGGGGCAGGGCCAATTTTGACCCCAGGGAAATAATTTGAACAAACTTTGTAGAGTACCACTAGAGGATGCTAAATGCCAAATATCTCAGCTCTAGGCCTTGTGGTTTCAGAGAAGAAGATTTTTAAAGTTTTTCCTATATAAGTCTATGCAAAATGAAGTGACCCCTGGGGCGGGGCCAATTTTGACCCAGGGAAATAATTTGAACAATCTTTGTAGAGTTCCACTAGAGGGTGCTAAATGCCAAATATCTCAGCTCTAGGCCTTGTGGTTTCAGACAAGAAGACTTTTAAAGTTTTTCTTAATATAGAAGTCTATGCAAAATGAAGTGACCCCTGGGGCGGGGCAAATTTTGACCCCAGGGAAATAATTTGAACAAACTTTGTAGAGTTCCACTAGAGGATGCTAAATGCCAAATATCTCAGCTCTAGGCCTTGTGGTTTCAGACAAGAAGATTTTTAAAGTTTTTCCTATATAAGTCTATGTCAAATGAAGTGACCCCTGGGGCAGGGCCAATTTTGACCCCAGGGAAATAATTTGAACAATCTTTGTAGAGTTCCACTAGAGGGTGCTAAATGCCAAATATCTAAACTCTAGGCCTTGTGGTTTCAGACAAGAAGATTTTTAAAGTTTTTCTTATATAAGTCTATGCAAAATGAAGTGACCCCTGGGGCGGGGCCAATTTTGACCCCAGGGAAATAATTTGAACAAACTTTGTAGAGTTCCACTAGAGGATGCTAAATGCCAAATATCTAAGCTCTAGGCCTTGTGGTTTCAGACAAGAAGACTTTTAAAGTTTTTCTTAATATAGAAGTCTATGCAAAATGAAGTGACCCCTGGGGCGGGGCCAATTTTGACCCCATGGAAATAATTTGAACAAACTTTGTAGAGATCCACTAGAGGATGCTAAATGCCAAATATCTAAGCTCTAGGCCTTGTGGTTTCAGAGAAGAAGATTTTTAAAGTTTTTCCTATATAAGTCTATGTAAAATGAAGTGACCCCTGGGGCGGGGCCAATTTTGACCCCAGGGCTATAATTTGAACAATCTTGGTAGAGGACCACTAGGTGATGCTACACAACAAATATCAAAGTTCTAGGCCTTGCGGTTTCAGAGAAGAAGATTTTTAAAAATTTTATGTTCAAAATCTATTTTTATCCTCTGTGACCTAGATAGGCAATGGACCGGAACCATTTGAACAATTTTGGTAAAGCTTCATGCAAGTAACATTCCCGCCAAGTTTCAGCAAGATTGGCCCAGGAGTTCAGGAGAAGAAGTCGTTTGAAGAAAAAGTTGACGACGCACGCACGCACGCACGGACGACGGACATCAGGCGATCACAAAAGCTCACCATGAGCACTTCGTGCTCAGGTGAGCTAAAAATAATGGAGTCAGCATTTTTAGATTACATAAAAGGTTAATTTTAATTCTTAACAAGTAATGTACACAACTTACAATAAATTATATGCATGAATACAATAACCAATAAGGTAAAATACAAAAAAGTATCTGTCTACCAGGCAATCTCTTCTTTCAATCTCAGGTATCTGTAACAGAACACCAGTTTGGCAGCTTTCTGAAGTCATACCAACACACAACGGATCTAAGGATGGACAGGGCAAAGAACAGGTCTTCCCCTTATTCTTAAAATACTTATTATAAACTGAAATTGTAAGTTATGGAACTTGTTTAGTACTACATGTACTTAAGTATTTGGGTACATGTACCTGAACCTAGCTACACACACAACAGACTTTTACCTATTTCAATATGATTTATCCCCCCGCCAAAGGCGAGGGGATATTAGAAATGCCCTTCGTCCATCCTTGCGTCTGTCCGAAACAATTTTGTCCGGAGCATAAGTCCAAAACTACTCGAGGGATTTTATTCAAACTTCATACACTGACAGAGCACATTGGTTGGTAGTGCAGTGTGCAAGAACAATAACTCAACCCTGCCTATTTTTAGAGTTATTCCCCTTTATCATATTTACTTGATAAATTTTGTCCGCAGCATAACTCCAAAACTACTTGAGGGATTTTATTCAAACTTCATACACTGACAGAGCTCATTGGTAGGTAGTGCAGTGTGGTGCAGTGTGCAAGAACAATAACTCTATACACTGACAGAGCACATTGGTAGGTAGTGCAGTGTGCAAGAACAATAACTCTATATTTTTAGAGTTATTCCTCTTTATCAGATTTACTTGATAAATTTTGCCCGGAGCATAACTCCAAAACTACTTGAGGGATTTTATTCAAATTTCATACACTGACAGAGCACATTGGTAGGTAGTGCAATAACTCTACCTTGCCTATTTTTTAGAGTTATTCCCCTTTATCAGATTTACTTGATAAATTTTGTCCGTAGCATAACTCCAAAACTACTAGAGGGATTTTATTCAAACTTCATACACTGACAGAGCACATTGGTAGGTAGGTTCTTGTGTAAGAACAATAACTCTACCTTGCCTATTCTTTAGGGGTTTTCTTCGTAAATTATACTAAAGTACAACCTTCAGGTAACTTATTTCCGGCGGGGGGATTGACCATGTGTAACATGGCTCTTGTTAAACCTGGGAATAAAGAAACCTACTTTGGAACCTTCTATTTTCTGGTAACAGAAAATGGACTACTTACAGAATAAATGTTGGTATTTGAAACAGCATAATCCATGGCACATGATGTTTCCTCAGCATCAGGATGCTGAGAGTTTTTGTAACAGTCCTCTACTGTATGATTTGGCCAGTTTGGTCGTACACATGGTCTTTTCTGAAAAATTGATGAAAATAATAATAATTAGCCACTAACACTGGCAACTAAGCTACAGAGAAAACATAAAATAAATTATATGTACATGTAAAAGACTGAAACATTATACATGTAGCAATGGTCATATTATAGACAGACATTTAATAACCAACTTAAAGGTATAAATAACAGGGCTTTTTTCCTTCTTTAGAAGGGGTTGTTTATGGGCACCTCCCCACAGAAAATTTCTTTAAAATCATGCAGTTTTCCCCAAAAGTAACTTTACATCAAGTTTTTTCATTCCCCTTTAGAGAAAAAATAATGCTTTTCTCCCAAAATTATAGGGCATGGGCCCCTTCCCCTGGCAGTGAAAAAAAGCCCTGAATAAATAATGGAAGACAAACTCCAATATTTAACTATCTGTTTCTGTACGACATATCATAACATAATGTGGTTTATGTCTGATGCAGCTTGTGTAGATTCTGACAAGCCTTCATAACTGATCAGGATCTACTGGTAGACTGTTCGCCATTCAGTCAGAGAAACTTTCTTAACCCTTTTCACCGTAAATTATTGCATAATTTAACAGTCTTCGTGAAAGGGATGAAAAACTGCCAGTCATCCGGTCTGGTGAAAAACAAATTTCTGCCAGACCGAAAAAGAATTTGCCAGACTGAAACAAAAACAATTATATTCTTCGTAAAACTAACTTATTTCATTATATTTATGCAACACATACATTGAAGCTAATCAAATAGCTCTATTTTCACTTTTACCCCACATATGTTACAAAACAACAATACAGATTATTCAATCTATTTTATTCTTGAAAAAATGACCAAAAAAAATATGGCAAGGTCTTTCTGT
Source organism: Corbicula japonica (assembly GCA_038501625.1). NCBI lineage: Eukaryota > Metazoa > Mollusca > Bivalvia > Venerida > Cyrenidae > Corbicula > Corbicula japonica. Next base: position 214,379 of record JAZAYU010000381.1, on the reverse strand, counting down.
GCCAGATGATATAAATTTGCCTTGGCACTCCCAATTATGTTCACTGAAACTTGTCTAGCAGTCTGCATATATTGCTGGAACTTGGCATCTCCAACAGCATTTTGTGGTCTAAAATAATTTAAAAAAAACAGTTCTAGATCTAAATATATTGGAGGCTTTACTTTTCAGACACAAATTACAGTATACTACATTGATTCTGTTATGGAACAATAATACACAAATGGAAATTCAGACTGCCATTAAGTAAATAAATATTGATATAAGTAAATAATAGCGCTAAAACAATCAATATTCTTTTTGTTTTGTTGTCAGATCAGTGTATATCATGGTGTTGCGTAATTAACACACAGTGAAATCTACGGGTACATCAGGGAGTACGTTCCATGCTGGACAAATGTTTTAAAACAACTTTTTATATAATTTATTGAGATATATTTTAAATAAAAAGCAATAAAATAATGTACAAACAATCAAAGATTGCCATCATCAATTTCCAAAGGTGGCGGTACTTTGAACTGATCGACGATCTTTTGGTCGGTCAAAATCGGAAATGTTAGTTCGTCGTCGTCCGTCGTTAACCAGCTTGATATGTCGATGAGCAGGTAATGTCAAAACAACAAACTGCTCTTGCTCAATGTCTATTATGGTTAGCAGCTTTCATTAATTGTCGCTAATTTGCGGTTTGTCTCGTGAACGAGATTCTGTCATTACTGTATCAGCTTGGTGTTTTTCGCACCTATTGTTCGTCACAAAGGGGGTTTCATGTCAAATCAAAAGCGTTTTTTATAAAAAAAAACTTTCATTTATTTTTACGCTTGATGTTGTATCTGTTGATGAACTTGTACATCGCCTCTTAAGGTAAGACCTGTGTAATAGGCACTATTAAGAATCCAATATCTGATTATATTTTCATCAACTGCTTTATACCACTGACTTGTATGCAAAATTTTAATGATTTTCACCGTGTAGTTTTTTAGATTTTTAGTTTTTTTTATTTAAAAAAGTGAGAAAAAAACGTGAAAGTATCCAATTTCTTTAATCGGTGACAAAATTTTTTGTTATTGATAAATTCAATTCTATTTTTTTACTGTTTATCCAAAATATGTTATATTTTACTAAACCAATTAAAGATATAATATATAAATTCAGAATTTATCTTAAAATGACATTTTTTGACCAAATAAATTTAAAAAATGCATTTTTTATATTTCACGAGACTAAATTAATGAAAATTGTGCAAAATCCTGATTGGTGCAATATACCAAACTTTACCATTTTTTAACTATACATGTGTATATGTTAAACAAAATTTAAACAAAATTTCAGAGAAGTTTACCGTCCAGTTTTAGAAATTTTCAAATTGATTACTTGAATAAACACTATTCTGATAGCGAAAACCCCTTTAATCTTGATTATTTTGCTTATTTTAGTTTAAATCATGAGAATTTTATATTCAATGACAGAATTACACAGGAAAAAAAAGAAATATGCCAATTATTTAAGCTCTAGGCTTACAAAAAAAAAATAGCTTCCAGTGGGATTTGAACCCTGGTCCTCTTGCATGATAGAAATCTATGCTAATTTACT